>VMDR010004212.1:0-62594 GCA_007922815.1 Macrotus californicus
CCTCTCTTTTTTCCTCTGCACTATTCAAAGAAACAGTTTTTGATAAAATTAGTTAGTAGTTATTTAATTAAATAAAATCCTGACAATAAAACTCAAATAACTGATGCTAATGTGATTTAGGGCCATCAAAAATCAAAGAGACTTTAACCCATGGAATCTGTTCATTTGATCAGTGTAGTTCACCAAAATGACTGTTCAATACCCCTCTTCTCAGAGTACCCTACTCACTAAAAGCAACAATAAAAATAAAAAGAGAGAATTGATAAGCATAAATTATTCTATTTTACTACAGATAGCAATGACAAAATTAAGTAAACACCAAATAGCTACATTAATTTTCATTTTGTTGATGCAGCCTTTCATTGCTTGATAGAATTTCTTGCAGGTGATGAAGCTAAGAAACTACTTTTGTTTGAATAGAATTGTATGTATTCTAAGTCTGACTCGGTTGACTTCAATTGTTTGCAAATTTAGAATGGAAAGGCTTTTGCGTGTTATCCTTTTTATTTGGTAATAACTTCAAAGGCATGTTGCCCACTGGGTAAGGTACCGCACACAATTCCAAAACAAAAGTCATGGAGCTCTTCAGGCAACTCTGGCACTATCAGACACTTGACATTGTCCTGCATCATGATGAACACTAAACAAATATTTGTTTAATGAATGAATACGTGAACTCAGGCTATGAATTAAATAGGTGGTCATATCATCTTGCATTTGCACATCACTGTGCAGTTTGTAAAGTGCTGTCACATCTGTCTTCAAGTAACACTTTGAACACAGAAGAAATCAATTCAGCATGTTGTTTTCTACTTTAAAGTTGAAGGCACCAAACATGTCCTTGACCTGAAGTGAAGACTACAGTGGAAATGTCCCAGGAAGTGTGAATAATTAGAGAAAAATAAAACCAAAACAATGGCGTGTATACGAAAAGCTTAACAAACAAAATAAAAATAAACTAGGAAGGAAAACTGATTTAAAAGATCACGCTGGTATTATTTTTATGCAGTCTGGGACAGTTGATCCCTAAACCAGAATTCCATCTCCAAGTAACGTTCGTTGTCCTACGTGTGAGTGTCGGCATGCGCATTCACACGTACTGACATATAAATTACAGCTTTCCTATGCACCCTAGACACATCACCAGAAAAACTGGAGAGTCACAAATATTTTCACCAACACAGGTAGCCAAGACGGCAGCCACTCATGCAGGTGGACGGGAGAATCTTTTGTTTTTCTACTTTGAAGGCATGTCCTTGACCCAGCTGAGTGTCAGTAAAAGTAGGGGTGGGCAATGCCCCCAGGAAAGCCATCTAAGGACCCCCAAACCAGCCCTTTTATGCAACCCTCCCTCCTTGCTAATGCTGTGGATGACAGAGAGTCTTTCTTGAGGAATAAGAGGTTTTTGGCAGCTCCCTTCAAGTTCCCAGACACTCTAGCACTCAGCTTTGTCCCAAGAACTCAGATATCAGCTCCGATTGTAAATTGCTGTGTGTTTTAATACATCCACAGAGAAGAGCATTTCAGCTGTACACGCTGATCAGTGTTACGTGAGGAGCAGTGAATGTGAAGTTAGTAGTAAGTGCATTACTGAGTTCCCTGCTGGTTTTTGTTGCTGTTCTTATTTACTTGTCTTCTTGGACAGTTTTACCCATTAAACATACAGTGAGATGGGATTATAATTAATTCACAGGAGGGCAAAAATGAAAGCAGGCATAGAAAGTGCCGAAATCCCTGAAAAGATGGGGTCCTAGCTGCATGCGCTCACCTTGTCAGTCCCACCTCGATTCTGAGGTGGGCTCCTCGCTCACCTGTTGTAGTGTCCCCAGGCCACAGTCAGGCTCCTGTTCTCTCTAAGTTAAATGCAAAAGAGACTTAAAAGAGGAGACTAAGAGAGTTAAAAGCCAGATAGTAGTTGGGAAAAAAAAAAAAAAACATTTGTGCTTCTCAGAGTCCTGAGTTTACCAAGGTGCTTGAAAATTTAGGAAGAAAGCCATGCCAAAGCTCCCATCGGGGACTGCGATTTAGTAGAAGAAACATTTAAAATCAGAGGGCTTAGATCTCAGGTTTCTGTCCCGCCACCTAATAGTGGTCAAGCATCTTTAAACACATCATTTAATCCCTCTTAGCCTCAGCTTTTTCACCCTGATACTATGTCACAGTTTTTGTGAAGGTATGATGAACAACCTAAAAAATCTTTATAAACTATAAACAATGTCAAAACAAATGTTATTACCAGTGGCTCTGTTTTTATACTGTAGTGTTTTTTATTATAAACATAATACATGCTCATTGCAGAAAATTTGACAATGCTGAGTTGTGATATGCTGACCACGAGACAGGTGGGCTCTGGAATCAGGTGCAGATCCTGGTGAGAGGGGAGCCTCTAGCCCACATTGTGGGGGTTTGCCTTCCTGCCTGCTCAGAAACTCTGCTTTGGAGCTCGGGGTGAATACAGACTGCCCATGATGCCTTAATTCTAGGAGCCACTTAATGAGTTTCCACCAAAAGACTCCTCGGAAGTAACCAGCAAAACTGTTGGGTGGCCTGTGCCCTGGAAAGAGACCTCTGAGGTGAAAGTCAGGGGACAGAGCTCTAGTTCCAACCCTCAGTTAATTCCTTACTTTCCTAAGCCTCAGCTCCCTCACAAGCAAAATGACTTATTTAAAGAAGTATTCTTTGAGGCAGATTCCAAATATGGTTTTAGTGAGTCCTTCTGCAATCTATTATTTTGGTGGGCTCTTCAAACACCAGTACGGACCAGTCAGGAAGGTGAGCCCTGCCTGCCTGAGGTCAGCTCAGGAGGGCACTTCCCACAATATTTGCAGGTGGCTTTGGGAATCCTGAACACCACTGTCACTCCATGTCACCCATACAATGGGGGAAGGGACCCCTGTCAACAAAGATTATGAAGGACAGTTTGGTGCCCAGTTTAAAATGTTTATTTCCCTCTTGTTTTCCCTGGATAAATGGATAAAACCTCAACTAAGGCTAGGAAGCCAGAAATGTGAATGGGTTACAGATTTTGTTCCAGGGGAATAAGTAGATAGATTGGATGGAAGACATGGAGCTCACTGAGAGGAGGGAAGAGACACAGCTGTTAAGAAGGACCAGAATTCCTCTTGCCTCTGACGGGAGCAACAATATATTACAGGGCATTTAAACGCTGCTCTGGACAGTGGATTTCAGCCTAGACGGGGTCTTTGGAGTGTTCTGGAATGCAAAGTTCTTAAATAGGGTGTTTAAATGCTAGCATACAGATTTAATGTTGGGCTCTTTGACCTGAAATCAACACCAGCTTCTACCTTGACTAAAGCACCTTTTACAACGGACTTGGACCTTGCCAGCATTTGCCCATGTAAGGCAATTTACTGAACATTCAAGTTAGATCTTATAAGAAGACCACAGTAAAGGAGAGAACTCTTTTCTTCCTTTCCCACTTGTCATCAAGAACACCTGCTGTCAGAGTGCCGCGTTCAGTATTAAAATGTGGTCTGTCAGTAAAACGGTTCTGCTTTCGCTTTAGTGTGAGAACAGTATACATTAAGCTCCGAAAGAGCTGAGGGCCAAAACAACAAGCAATAATTAAAATGGAATTCTTAAAAGCATAAGAAATCGAAAAAGTAGGCTTCTTTAGAACATAATGAGCTATATGTTGACAAGGTAACTTGCCAAAGTGACGCTGCTCTTGTACTATTACTGGAAGAGTCTTCCTGCCTGAGTCAGTAATACACCACTTAAAAAGAATAAAGGTGGGCTGAGGTACTGACAAGAAATTCCACATACATATTCTGGTTATTTAATAGTAATTTATTGTAGTTTTACTGGAAATTTTCTCCTGTTGGTTTTTAAAAGGTTTTACAGCCTCAATTAGCAGTTTTACTTTTGATAGTCAATATTGACTTTACTGTATCCTTTGCAGATTTAAAAATGTTTTACCTAGAACTCAAATCTTAACTGTTTTTAAAGTAACAGATCTCATTTAAAAAAATCAGACCTATTGGGTTGACCTTCATTGCCATCTGGAAAATGATAAATTTCTATTTATTTCGGATAGGTTCTTTATTCAGAAAAGACATAGTTCTGGATGATGCGGATTTGGAATTGTTGACAAAATGTTAAGCAAGAATGTGTGTGTTATTTCTAGTATCTTCTCCAAATTAGGCAGCATGCTTATTTTTAATCATGCTGTGGGCTCTATTTTCAGCCTGGCTGTGTATCTCTGTATTTCCAGGAGCTGATTCTTCTGCTCACAACTTACACTAACTACAGGGTACGTTGCTTGGCGGAGGTCACCGAGGTGGTCCCTGATGTGCTATGACTTGACCTCAGGAGAACAATGGACAGTTAGGGATAATTCCTGGGCACTCTATGTGTTGTGGCAGTAAAGTGGAATTACTTCTTTTTTACATTAATAGCTTCCCCTCTCTTATTCCAGGCTTTCTCTGATAGCATGCCACATATCACATCTGGAACACAAACGCATTACTAAAACCCTTCAATTAAATCCTACAAATTTTGTTTAAATGTGTCCTGTGATCTTTTGTATGGTATTCAAGTTGACCTTCTTTTGAAATGTAAAGGACCAGGTTTTTGGTTGTGTTTTGCATTCTGTGACACTAGTAGAAAATAAAAAGGGTTTCCAAGAAATACCTTTTCCAGTCACACATTTCACAAACATTTGAGCTACCGTGGGTTGGCCGGGAAATGGCTGCTGCCACCTTAGTGATGTGACAATGGGCTTCACATACCACCTGGACGTTAGAATGAAGTCACTCTCTGCCCCAGGAAGCAGCTTTGCTCTCAGCTGGTGTCCTGAAGGTGCTGTGTGAGCACAACGGACATTCCATCCCTGAGGTGAAAGTCAGAAATAAACTGAAGCCATCTTTATCGCTGGTGTGTGTGTGTGTGTGTGTGTGTGTGTGTGTGTGTGTGTTGTTCATCTTGGTTTAATGGGCCTGCTGATATTGGAGGGAAATGACCAAGTTGCATGGAGTATTTCTGGGTCTCCAACCTGCTCTGCTCTGTGACATGCAAAACTTCTAATGACTGGGGACCTCTAACTCAGCAGCAATAGCCCATCAAAGGTGCAACTTTATTCTCCCATAACAGCCTTGTAATGTGATCAGCAGCCATATCTGCAAACTTTTCCCCGAGCTGTGCAGATGTGGCCGTAAAAGAGGCACGTATGCCATTGTGTATTTCCTCTGAAAATGAACTTGGTTTCTGATTATAGTAGTGTGGCTGCCTGCCGTATAAAATTTCCTACAGGTGCACACCCTCTTAAAAAGAAAAAAAAAGCTTAATCTATGAAAATTGGGAACTAAAATTGAGAATGATTCAGTGCTATTATTACTTTTATAAAGCACCCTTTGCTCTGTAAAGGTATTTACCATAGAAGTCTAGAAATAAAAGATTTCTCTAGTGCATTTATGGTATTCCTCAATTATCAACAGATGAATATGTATTTTTCAGATAGGCACTTGTCACATAAATTTTAAAGTGCACATGATTAAATAATTAGCTTTGTGAGGTTTTCTTGGGAAAAATTGCAAATCATTCATTAATTTGCTGTGTGATATTTTTATTTAAAAATTGGGAATGTATATTTTACCTAAAAAAATATAGCTCTTACATAACTGTTCCTCCAAATAAAATGTGTGGTTCTCAAACTTAATTTTGAATGTTTAACCTATTTCTCCTCTGAAGAATATGGGCTTGTGAACAGCGCACGCTCCTCGTCACACATTCGAAAGCTCATCCGGCTTTTCTGGAGATCACATGGATAGGTGCAGATAAATAGTCAGCACACACCACTGACTGCCATGGCTCATTTTTCATCTTTTGAAATAAAAGCCCAAGAGAATTTTTGTCAGGAGAAATTGGAGATAAAAAAGTTCTCTTTTGAAGTATAGGCTCTGAATGTGGCAGATTGTAGGGAATTTTCTTTTGCCTTTGACTCCTTTTAAGATGTAGAGAGCTCTATGAAATTAGAATTTTGGTTACTATAAACAGCATTTCTCTGACCCTGAATTAAAGGACTACTTTTCAGTTGGAACTGGAGTTGGTTTCATTTTTGTAAATTCAGATATATTATCAGGCTTAACACAAAACTTAAACCTAAATGAGTTGACTTTGCCCTTAATTGGTCACAGCTATGTTCTTATATAAAAAATATAGAACTTGCGTTTCCCTCCAAAGGAGCCTAATTACTTTACTATCTGAAATAATATCTCCTGAACGGTTCTCTGAACAATACTGCCTGTGTTCTCCTCCTCCATGCAGACCTGTCCTAGGTAACACAGTCTGCATCAAGACAAACAGCACATTCAGCATGCTTTGCAACGTGGGAAAAGGCAAGTGGAGAAAGGAAATGAACCAAACCTCGGGGTTTGTAACGAGCTTCTAGACCACTTTATGTAGAATTCACAGCAGATACGTACATTGTTCAGTGGAGTACTTAAACATGTTTTTCATATAATGCCATCCGTCAGATATCTAAAGAAGGCAAGTTACTCACAGAAAAGCATCTGAAAAAGCCCCAAAATACTGAGCTAAGTGTGGTGACATCATGAGAATAAAATACTCAGCAAATAACAACGATACTACTGATGAAAGGAAACACGGTAGCTAAATGAGTGGTCATAGGAAAAGTGAGTCTTCTTATTCAAGGTGAAAAAAATACCTTATCAATACTAATGTGTATTTCTTACTTAAAGCAAAATAAAAACAATGTTTCTTTAAAACAAAATAAAACAATGCTTCGAGCAAATCCCTCAAGACATTTTAAATCTCCCGTAAGATACACAGGGATGAAAGAGCATTTCCGGGACTTTCGTGTGGTGCTACAGAATTATTACCATAGAAGTGTGAGGAATGGCTTCCCCTCTAACTTAGGCTTTCTTTTCCCCACCGTCAACATTTAACCCATCTCAACAGTTTAGGAAGGCCAGGTGTGGCAGCTTCACCTTTCCAAGGGAATGCTGGTTAGAGAATTAGGGTGACACATGTTGCTCTTTAATACGAGGTTCTTTCTTTTCCAAAACCCAATTCTGTGCTGTATTTATTCATTTCTTAAGGGACTACTTAAGTTCCAATAAATAAATAAACAAACAAACAAACAGCTAGGAAACCCTCATACGTGCTCCATGCCATGGGTCCGTGGGCATAAATAACATGACGTGAATTCAGATGCACATCCTTTTCCCATTCGTTTCCATTCTTACTGCCAACTTTGGCTCAATAAACAATGACCTTCAGCCTAGTATGAAGGAAGCGTCCAGTACATAATGCACAGAGTGGTTCCCCTTTGACGACACCATTCAGAATGGCCAAGCGAGGGTGAAAATAACACAGGCTTGTGAGAGCAGAATTCCAGAGGAGGACGTTTCAAACTCACCTGTGACAGCAACAACTGGGGCTGAGTCAGGGGGGCTTTTTCAGGCACAGTTTGCTGATCACTTTTACAAACATGACCCAGGTCCTGGCCGGGTAGCACAGTTGGTTAGCGTGTCAACCCAACATGCCAAGGTTTTGGGTTCCACCCTCGGTCAGGGCACATACCAGAATCAAGCAATGAATGCATAACTAAGTGGAACAACAAATTACTGTTTCTCTCTCTCTCCCTCTCTCTCTCCCTCCTCTCTCTCTCTCTCTCAAGTCAATAAGTAAACATTTTAAAAATAAATAAAAATAAAAACATGATCCAGGAATAAGCCTACAAGATAGCCATGAAATGAGTTAAAATGGTCATAGAATTGAAGGAGATCTGAGATCTCCTGTTTTATTTCTTATTGCACAAGTTCTTCAGCTTCTCCAGCAGGAAAATGTGGGCATTAATCCTTTCCACATTTCTCAAAAGCAGGTTTCAAAGATTAAAGAATTCAAGGTGGCAAAGGATCAAATTGCTATTTATTCAGGACTCTTTCTAACCAGTGGGCCATCATGTGGTACACTGAAAGAGCTTATTTATTGAATCCCCAATTGAATTGGCCTTAGAGAGTTAATACAACATCCACAGTGACAAATTTACTCACCACGAATGAATTGCATTAGTTCCGTTATTTGTAAAGCACTTTCCCATCTGGGGAGAAAGTTACAGCATAAATCCCATTCTTTTCAGTAGCATGGCTGGAAGGTATCAACCTTTTATGAGCTAGGAAAGCCAGAATTTTTCTTCTATTAATTTGCTAAATATTCTCTGCCTCGTGAGGTTTAACATATTGAACGTACAGCAGGTGGCAGAGGATGAAGGGAAGGGAAAGAGGTGGGCCTTTTGTCCCACTGTACTGTGTTACCTTTTTAATTCTGCGGAAGCCTGTTTTGCAGGATTTGGTATTGACTTTGGCTCAAAACAGGGGCCCTGAGTTAACGACCAAGAGAATCACTTTAGTTGAGACTTACTTCCAGGTAAGTCTTAAAATTTGAGCATCTTAAAATTTTAGTAGATTTAGCGTGGTCTCAGGAGTTCCAGAATCCAGGATTCCCTTTCCCTAAGCGTTTCCTCAGGGGCAGAGTTACCCTTCGTTATTACAGGTATATATACTTGGGAGCTCAGTGATTTCAAGCCCCGGTGCTATGATTGTTCACTACTTGAATTTGGTCAAATTAATTTCACCTCTGTGAACCTCAGTGGCTTCCTCTATAAAATGGGAATAGAATAGTAGCCCGTTAGAGAGCTAGGATAAGATGAAACGTGATAATGCATGGAAGGCTCCTAGCAGGGTGATTGGAATGCTGTAAACCTTCACTAAATGTTGGTTCTTCTTGTTATCATTAGATGGGACTTTTCAGTTGTGTTACTCAAAGTTCCTGCCGGCTCCAGATGGCACTTTTAGCGGTCTGGGAGCGTCTTAACTACCTAACACGGAAACATTTACATGTGAGGACACTTTTCTGGCTCTTGCTGACATATCCTGTCTGTTAATTTAGAAGCTCCTGTTCTGGATTCGTTCATCCATTCATTCAGAGGGCACCGAGTTAGGGCCTCTGTGGGCTGCTTGTGCCAGTCTTTTGAAGAACAAAAGGGAGAGAATATTTCTCTTTTGGGAAGGCAAAATTACATGGAATTGCTTTAAAAATTGCATAAAGCATGTTTGTAATGCAGATGAGCTGGGTTTGAGTTTTATACAATTTTACTCTTTGATAACTGCTAACAGGTATTGAAGGATCACCAAGCGTTAAGCATCGTGCTAAGGACTTTTTGAAAATTATCTTCAGAAGGATCCTAAAAGGCAGGCATTATTATTTTTCTAAACTGTGAACCCAAGGATTCTAACTCTGGAGTGTGTACCCTTAACTACCACCCAAAATTACCATCCTGAGATAGTATTGTTAGCTAATCCAGTTTTTAAAGAACACTACATGTTCCTCTAGCGCAGCCCGTCCTCTTTGAACACTGAGTCCGCACGCGTTGCCACCATGCTCTGTGGAACCAAGTACAGTTGCCAACTGCGTGTATCAGCAGTCACAGTCCACTTGTGTTGCAATTGTCAGTGCACAGAGAAGGGTGTTCTATGCTCTGCTACTGCCAAAAGGACGGTAGGGTTCTCAGTTATGCAATCCCGCCTGCTAAGAAATCTGAACCCTCGATGGAGCGGATGGCTAGACCATGGCCATTCCACTGACGGGCACATCAAGTACAGCTTGAACCCTGTTCTTTTGATCCAAATAAATAACCAAGTCATCATTAGCCTTTTCAAACTGAAATAATGTATTTTACGCCTCCAAAGGAAAAGTGACTTTTAACAAGTAGGTGAACCATCGCTCTGTATCCCTCTGTACCTCGTCCCTTTCTAACTCATTCAGTCCACATCACGGAGCTCCTACCAAATGCAGGGCACGGTCAGGCACAGAGCCTGCCTTCAAGAAACTATTTGAAAGGGGAAATTAGAATCTTCAATCAAAGGTTAAATAATAATAATGATAATATTAATAATAGCCATAAAAGAGGAATTGGAGTCAAGGGGTAGGGGGTGTTTGCAGCTGGACGTGCAGCCCTGCTAAATGAGAGGGCCGCCCTGGCAGCAAGGGAGCTTATGTCAAGGGCCACGAGGCTGGTTTACCCAGCAAAGAGCGGGTTAGGTAACTGAGAGGCTAAAAAGCTCAACTTGGCACTAAAATGAAGTAATGTTTTTCTCTATTAATTTTATCTTTTCCACCCATTGTTTTGTTACTACAGATACAGTATGAAATGTTTTATGAATGCACATGAAAGGGTTCACACACCAAATAAAATATTTGAAGTCCATATGTTCATTTATTTCATGTTTTGCATTTTATTCATTTTAATGCTATTCATTGCTGTTCAGCTCCTGCTTTGAAACATCTCCAACACCCAAGGCAGTTTCCCTTTAAGAAAAGATTCTGGTCCTTTTTTTTTTTTCAGATGGACATTCAGTGATACAAACCTGTAGGACTGAGATAAATGGCTCCTGGAAACATTTTCCTCTTGGAAAATCACAGATGAGACTAAATGAGACATTTTATATATATAGTAGCAAACAGTCATAGGTACATTTCATTTTGAAAGTCCCATCTGTCTTGCAACCCAAACAGGTTTCGACACCGACACTGCAGAGTGATTGCAGCACTTCAGGTCATGGGGAGAGCCCGGATGCAGGACAGGACACTGAGGAACTGGCTATATTGGTACTGTTTGGGCATTTTTACAAAGCAAAAATATAATTAGGTCTCAATTATGTCTCTTGATCTATGTAAACACTATTATTTTGCAAGGAATACCCCAGCCCAGCATGAAAATATAACTGCAGTTTTCATACAACAAAAGAGAACCAGGGAAGCTTTCTGCTAGGATTGGAGTTTTAATTGATATCATTAGAGCTAAAAGTTTGAGCATGATGGGAATAGTGATTCTGGTGTTTTTCCGCACCTTATTATTCATCTTACATCTTGATGTCAGCTATGTGCTCAAGTCTACAGAGTCCGTCCTATTTAAATTAATAATGTAAATTTAACTATTGTCATTAAAGCAAAGAGCTAATTAGCTCCCTGCTTGCTGACTGGCAGTATGAGGCAATGAGTAAAGTGGCCTGAGCTGGTAGCTAACATCGCCAGGACCGAGTTTGCTTGAGATTAAACAACCTCTAAAACTACAAAGGAGGGGAAAATAGTGTCTCATCTTCTTTTTCTAAAAAAAAAAAATCCTCAAAGAGACACAAGTAGCTCATCAAGCAGCTCAGAGCAAGGTTTCTGAGATGTTATGTAAGTATTTCGTACCTTCCCTTCCATGGCTTTTCTTCCAGCCACTTGGAGATGCAGCTTTTCTCTGGCATCAGTTATAATATTGGCCTTTTCCCCATCCAGAGTGTCCCAAAAGCTGAACTTTACCTGTTTTATAAACACCTCTTTTAAATAAGCCTGATGGAGGGAAGAAGGAAGGGAGGGAGGAAGGAAGGAAGGGTGGGAAGAAGGGAGGGAGGGAGGAAGGGGGAGAGAGAGAGACTGAGACTCTCTTCCCCCTTCTCTTTCTCTCTCTCTTTTTTCTCTCTCTCTTTCCCTCTCTCTCTCCTATTATTCTCATTTCAGAAAAACAACCAAAACAAATGAAGAGGAGAAGCAAAATAATTCTTATTTCAAATTCAGATAAGGAAAGTCTGTCCCAGAACTTGTAGAAGTAGAAAAATGGTGCAGAGAGGCATACACACATACTCTATTTAAGAGAGTAAAGGCTTTATGATCGTCAGAAACAAAGGAAGGGCTTTCTCACACTGGGTTTTCCTCCTGAAATGAGCATCAGCTCGCTGCTGCAGACTGGCTGTCCTGAGCCAGGGGGCAGCCCAGCCGCTCCCTCCTTTCTCCAGGCTCCAACACACCTAGTGAGCTGTTCAAACACCTAATGGGAAGCCAGGCTGACAGGTGAGTCCTGCCTGAAGATACAGTGTAATAATTGCAGGTGAGGTAGAAAAAGGGGTCTTGGCTCAACATGCATTTTAAAAGTAAGCTTTGAATGTAATAAAAGGTGAATATTACGTTTGTCAAGGAATAGTTCCATTATGTTGTGTGCAGAGACTCTGTTTTTAAGAACAATGCTCTTACTCCTGGAAAGCCAATTATTTCATTGGATTGCTACAGCCTAACACCATCAAAATACTTACCTCATTCAATTCCATCAAATGGCCATGTGTACATCTGTGTTGATGAATTCATTGGTTAAGAATACTTTCTCATAGCACACTTACTCCTGCTCTTCTGTATTCTCGGCCTCGCCCTCTCTTTCTCCCAGTTGCTACAATGTCATAGCATGGTCCCCAAAGATCACTTCTCCCGTCCAGTGCTGCAGAAAGCTCTCCCATGAGCAATAATGAAGAATCCCATTTACCAAAAACATCACTCACCTTCATCTCCAGCTTGGCAAGAAACTGGCACTAATGGGACAGACGGAATAGGAGTTTTAATTACCAAAAGGCTATGCTAGCTAAAGGTACTGGCCAAATTATTCTTCTGGAATTTGTCCACAAAGCATAAGTGGTTTCTGTTTCAGACCAAAAAATACTTTTTATTTTTTAAAAAATTGGAGTGTTTTAACGTTGCTAGAGGCAATGCTGCACCGTGGTTTATAATACTAACAGGGGCCATGTATTGAGAGGCACTACCAGGTGATCTGACCCTCAGGGCAATTTCCTGGCTGGCTCTGAGATCAGTCAGACCAGTTACATCACTTTGGAACTTAGTTTCCTTATGTGTAGAATGGGACCATGGGAGCTGGTGGGATTTTTGTGAGGATAAAATTAAATCATACGTGTAAATTGAGTGAGCATAGCTTGTAGCCTTTGATAAACAACTCTATTAGAAGTATGTATCAGGAAGCGTCAGGCTGTCATCCCTGTGCTCCTGGGCTTTGGTAGCTACACTCAAAAGCCGCCCACCCTTTGTGCTCACATATGAAGAGCAAAATTGGCTGGCCATTTAGAAAATAACCCCTTTCAAAAGGAGGCTATGTTGGAAAGAGTCCATTAAGTTCGTTCTTTTAAACCTTCCTCCCAGGTGAATGTCACTGTGGAATCCTTTTGAAAGTTGCCAACAGATCCTCAGAATTGAGTGGTTAATGGTCCATTGATTGGCTACACCAATGTGAATTTAACCACAACTCTATGGGTAGATACTTAAGGTGTCGTCAATTTTAAAATACTCAAAATAGTCCTGTGGTTAATACATTTATATTCATATTTCCTCCTACATTCTGAGTGATTTCCTCAGAAAAGTTCCCTTTAAATAAGAGAGGTGATTGAATTTAAAAAGCAAGCAGATTTTAATAGACCTTGATATATATTGAATGGAGTTTTACCAATCTCTGACATAAGCTTCGGTTCTTTTCTCTTATAGAAAATCTCCAATTCAAAAATATTTGCTAAAAGATAACACTATACTGAGTAATGTAAGTGCGTGTCGGAGGATATGATAATGCAATACACATTCAAACTCCCAAGCATCCTTAGAAGTTGACAAACAAGAATTGCCATGCTGGGCATGGGACCCTCAGACTGGAGTGAAGAAAATAGCAAAACCAGGCCAGTTGGCAGGAACCCCGAAGACAAGAGGAAGCTAACAATTAAGGCCTCGCTAACCCAAGTCTGTGCTCAGCTCTTTACATAGACTGATTCATCAAACACCCCCCAAATCTCCATTTTACGTTTGAGAAAACTTTACTACCATCTGAAAGCAAAATTTACAAGGGGGAAGAGACAGTCCATAATAATCAGCCCAGTTTTCCTGTCTTGCATCCACACTCGCCATCACAGTGACACCCCGTGGGGACAGGGGAGAGAGAGTCTGCTATGCAGTTAAGCCAGAAAGAAAGAGAGGAAGAAGAGAGACTGTTGAACTCTTCCCTTCCAGAAGCCTTTGGTGATGTCTATGCCACCATGAGCCATGACTCTCTGGACCAGCGAGTCCCCTTGAAGCAGGACGGAAACAGCCAAGGCTCTGCAAGCGTTGTCTGACACCATGATAGGACCTAGTAGAACCCATAGGCTGGCCTCTCAGGAGGCATTTCTCCACCTCTGCACCACAGACACATACACATTCCTGTCCAGATCAGACACCTGAGCTTTCCAGTTCACTGTTCCTTCCTGAACAATCACATGTACCATGATCAACGTGTGGGAAATGCCCTTTGCTTGTGCATTTCCCGCTTTGTCCCTCCTCCCATGTCTCAGTCCATGTAAAAAGTGGAAGACTGACATTTTATAGGATTTGCCTCTGAGAATGGTGTCACAAAAGCAGTTGGGTGTGTGGGGATGCCCTGGTACCAATCAGTGTGCTGGGGGGTCTCTCACTGATTTTACTTCTGGGTTCACGGGAAGACCCAGTGTGCTTCCTTCCACTCAACACTGAGATGTAGTGTCTCTGGGACAGTCTGTGTGGGGATCAGGAAAGGGAAAGTTAGGAAGGAGAGGGGTGCAAGCTAGCTTAAAAAGTATGAGTATGCGGTAGTGAGCTGAAATATCTGATGGGCTTTAAAAATGGGAACAGTCCAATCCCATTAAAATACTACTTCATGAAGTCCCATGGCTCTCAGGATAAAGCCCAAGCTCCTTAATGTGGCACAGATAGTCTTTCAGGACCCTCCTCCCTCCTCCAGTGGCCACTAATTGTCCCTCAGGACATGTACTTGTCTCACGGTCCATTTTCAGTTCAAGGATTGTGTGCCTCTCTTACCTTGAGAGCCCTGTGCCTCCTGATTCCTCTGCCTTTAGAGACTTTTCCTTTCTTCCTCCCCGGTTTGTCTACCTTAAATATTACCTCTTCCAGGGCGCACTCCCTGACCACCCAAGACCTGGTCGTGCTCTCTTCCTTTGAGCTCCTATAAATGCTTGTGTACTTTGTTCTTACTCAAGTGCTTTTCCTGTCTATTGAAGCTCCCTGTTCAACTTACCTGTTTCCCCACTAGGCTGCAAGGTGCTGGAGGATACAGGCTATGTCTCATTCAGTGTTTTCACGACTACTCAGTGTTTGGATGAGAGAAGGCATTTCAGAGTGTTTGTTACTGCGGCAGTCCTGTCTTAGGCTGCTTCTCTAGGTGCTTACCCTGCCATGCACTAACTGTGTAGAGATTAGTATCCCATTCCTGTTTGTCCCACTGAATTGTAGGCTTTCTGAATTCCCATTGTCACCACCCAGCTGCACCCCCTCCTCTCTCTCTTTCTTACACGGTTGTTAAGCTACATTGTTGAACTGGAATCTTGCAGCCCACACTGCTCTATGTCCAGAAGGCATTCTTTACCTAACCACATGGCGTTCTCCAGAAAACACATCTACCTACTCTATTAACTGTTCTATCAGCCTTGGTAAGGCGTTGGTATAAACTTGAATGTGGACCAGTATTCTGTCCTCCTTCTACTCTAAAGCCAGCCTTGAACTCCCAAGCTGGTTTTGGGAGCCCATAGAAAGGCTCTTCAGAACCACCTAGTTGGCTGGGGTCTGGGGACAGGTGTGCATTTTTGTTGTGCTTTTTTCCAAAATTCAGCTAACCCCTGAATACATACACTCAAAATGTACTATAGAAGCAGCCTATTATTCTTAAGGTTACTGTGATTGTCCCCAGGACCTTGCAAATCATGAGCGAAAAACATGACATACTTTCAAAGAATTGAAATGGCTGAGCTTCAAAGAGTGGCTTCATTTAGGACCACCTGGCCATATTTCCTCATCCCTCCTCTCTTGATAGAGAGCGGGAACCACTACTTACCACCTAGCTGCTACCCTCCTAACCCAGACCTTGTTACATTAAGGTAAGAAAGTTTTATGTGTATAATTTGTGAAGTTCTCTTAAGCAGACAGTGCTATATAAATGTGAAGTGCTGTTATTAATAATAAAGTGTGGCTCACCCAAGAATACTGTAGAATTAAAGTAATGAGATTCTATTTTTAGGCAGACTTGCCAATAACATGCAAGTATGATAAGCCTGTGATTTAAAGCTCACTTTAACCTTCCATGGCTCTAAAGAGTACATTTTCCAGGCCGCCTACACTGCAGTCAGCTGCCCAGAGCTCTATTAACGCTAATGGTGGACCCACGCTTGAATCCCAGCATGCCCTGCTAAAAATAGGCTTTGGTCTTTCAGGCATGGCAACATCTCTCCCAGACAACTTGCTTTCACAAAATATGGATTGGCCTCCTCAGTCACCTCACCAACCCTGACCACTGCCTTGGAAATGAGCAAAAAGCTTCTAGTTTGTTTTCAAAATGTTATATACATGTAATTATGTAAAGACATAGGATGTGTACGAGAGGCTCAGTTAGGTTTATTTTCAGACATGAAAAGATATCTAACAAAGGTCTGGGTTCAGAGTGATTCACAACTAGAAAAGAAGTCTCGCTCCCGAGGAAAAAAAAATAATTAGCTCTTCCTCCACTAATGTTCAGGTCAATGCTTTGTCAATAACAGTAACTCTTCTTCACCAATTATTTAGTGCAGCCTATAAAGATCGTTATGACTCATAATTACACATGCAGATTTATGTCAAAATGCATGTATAAATCTCCGGTTCTGGTTATGGGTCACCTCTTATCAGAAAAAAGATTTGTGTAAGGAGACACTCTCCTTGATCCCTGTGGACATTTTTCTTTTTCTGATTTGGGGGCAGAATTATAAGGGTTTGCTACCAATGACACAAATATGACCCAAGGCACATTACAGATTCACAGCTGGAGGGAGTGAGGAGCTGGCTGGCTTTGATGGTGGGGAGTGGGGGGAGGGTAACGTAGCTGTGGAAATATACTTCTGGGATTATTGCTCTCTGGCTAAATGAAGACCACCTTTTCAACACCTGCAGGCCAGCCACTATAAATCAAAGGAAAGATGATTATCTGAACAGAGGGAGATGGGTTTTAAAATGACTGAGACTTCCTGAGGCTGAAGTCTACTGCTTGATTCAGGGACACTGGGACATCTTAGACCTGATGGGTTGTCAGAGTCCGTGGAGGCCTGAGTGGTCAAATGAGATGTGAGGTTGGGCTTAGCCAGGATCCTCACATGCTAGGATTGGCTTTGTGATGCATTTCCTGCTAGGAAATCTGAGTTTTGAAACATCACCTGATCTCCAGAGGATGATTTCCCTGAGGGTCAAGGGGCAGCATTTCCCCAGTGCTCATGAAGGACTTGAAAGGTACATCTACTCTGTCTGTGTGAGTAGGTAACTGCTGAAAAAATCGCTGGAACTTCTACTTAGTAACTGTCTGAATGTTTGATCTGAGCTATTACTATGAGTATGCCCAGAAATTCCATCTTTTTCCTACCTGCAGATCTCAACTATGTATACTTACATAATTTAATATAGCAACGATCAGACAATGTTCATAAAAATAGGTAGAAAGCTAAACACACACCTACCATATGATAAATCAAATCTACTTCTGGAAATACACTTAAAAGAAGCAAGTGCATATATCCACAAGAAGATACGTATGAGGATATTCGTCACAGCTTTATTCATCAAAGCCCAGCCCTTGAGATAACCCAAATATCTATCAACAGGTGAATGGGTAAACAAACTGTCCTATATTCCAGCATTCGGCAATAAAAGGGAATGAATTATTGTACTAATACCCACACAACATAGATGAGTCCAAAAAATGTTACATTAAGTGAAAAAAGCCAGATACGAGTCCATAATGTGTGATTCCATGTACAGGAATTGCAAAGACAGGCAGAACTAGTCTATGGAAATAAAAATCAGAATATCCGCTACTTCAGTGGGCGAGGATTATTGACTAGAAAGGTGCATGAGAGAACTCGCTGGGTGATGAAAATGTTTTATATCCTCATCTGGGCAGTGGTCAACATGGTATATAATATGTAAAAAATTCATTGGGCCGTATACTTAAGATTTGGGCATTTTGCTGTTTGTATATTATGGCTTAATAAATAAGACATTTAAAAATCTACCTGAAAGAAATACATGGAGAAGAGCTCACTTTGTAAACAATCACAAACAGACAAAGATAAAATCGTGAAGATATTCTAAAGAGTGAAAGAAAAAAGAATATGTGAAAAAACATGAATCTTTCACCTCTTCTCACTTTCCTCACAGGACGTGAAAATGCTAGGGCTTAGGAAACTGAAGTCATTATATGATATGCTGAGGAGTTCCCTGAGAGTTCTTCAAGGGTTTATTTTCAGAATGTTCCTGTTAAACGAGGAAGTGCTTCATTTGCAAGTTTCTTCTTGCAAAGGAAACGTGTTGTCCAAACATAAACAGTCAGGAAATAGATATTTTAGGTGATTCATCACTTGTCTTAGCAAGAGATCAATTAGTTAATGATACTGTTGGCCTCAAGCATACTTTAGTGAAATGTATTTCATCCTCTTGAATATTTAGATTAATTTAGGTATGAGGCTACAGCGTTTTTGATGACAAAAATTGATATTAAATACATACCCCATTTTTCATACAACACACCTCGGTTCTGTTGCATTTGTCTTATGATAAAGACTTTCGTGTTGTAAAAGGAAGTCTTTGGGGTACTTGCCTTCCATGTCGCTAATGAAACAAAGGAGGCTTATTTTTCAAGAGTGATCGTGACAGAACTTCCACATGGCGTCTGCTACTCATTGTTCAATTGACATTTCCATTTCTCGAATTCTAAAGTTTGTCTCAAATTATTACTGACATTTATAAAACGCTTGCAGAATTTTAAAATGGACCCCAGAGATCACCAAGGCCTTCTCCCTCATTTAAAAGGAGGAAACTGAGATCAAAAAGGTTAAGTGACTTGCCCAGGGTTCAACTTCTTTGGCTGACTTCTTGTGTAGAATTTGGATGCCTTCCTTGAACTCCGTGATAATAGCAGATTCTATGATCAAAGAGATGTTGCCACTGTATTGTTTGCGAGCACGTGCACATTTTACGGAAAGCAGAATCCATTTAAAGCTGTCTTTGGGATCCGCAGTATTTCACAGCCCTGGAAATTCTGTTTCCAATCTCTAGATAGTTCCCCAACAGTGAAGCTCATATCACCAACATTAAGCTAAGCCTGTCTATCCCCCTTACCAGTAACACTGCGTTTAGAACTCAGTGAATAGCCGTAATGTGTAACACGTGGCTTGGGAGTGGCACTGTCTGGGTTCACTTCTGATTTCACTGCTGACGAGCATGTGGCAAAGTTACCTGCACTCTGAATCTCAGGTTCCTAATCTGGAAAATGGGGATAATAATAGTATCTTACCTCATTTTTTTTTTTAGGTTTAACTTTAATAATGTAAGTCAAGTCAGCCTGGCCCTTAATAAATATTCATCGAATGTTAGCTAATATATCATGTTGGAATTTCCAAAAAGAAAATTGTACTCCATTTTATTTTGCTTGATTTTCCTACTTCCACATTTTTGCATATACAGGTCAGTACCCTGTCCCTGCCTCTCTTCATCTTTCAGGTCCCCTCTCAACTCCATCCCCCTCCAACCTGTCACACTTTGTCACTCATGCACCCCTCATCCACCAGGTTTCCCATGACAGGCACAGCTCATAGTATGCATTTTAGCACTTGACTCTCAGTCTTAAAATGCTATTTAATTATTTTATCTAGCGTAATCTTTCAGAAGGTGAGTGCTACATAAGTATTTCTTTTACATCTTTAATAGGGCCTAGCACAGTGAGGGACGTGTAGCAAATGCCTCAAAACCATCATATGAAATAATTAAAATAAGAAACTTCAAAAATATTAAGCCTGATTTCAATGATGGCTGGTGGACTATTTCAATGGAGATGTTACCAAACCACATTTAAGTGGAGATGGATAAAATCACATTCTAAAAATATTTTATATAGCAGGAGCACTGTAGCCAAAAACAAACAAACCAAGAGAAACAAAAACAGAACAACAAACAAACAAAAATAAAAAATCAAAACCTTGTCTGGAGTGGAATTATGACTTGCACCATAATCCTAATTTTGCAAATCTGGTGTTTCCTTTCCGTTCTGTTATAATGCATGAAATCTAGTATCATGACCAAATTCCTGTTTTTGATTTATGTGTCAAATAATGACCAAGGCCAAAAAGAACTTATGAAACCATAGCTCCAACTCATGTTCACAGTCATATTCTTTTTAATTTCTAGGAAGTAACATAACAGCGCCATCAAGAATATACAACAGCACCATAGCCGGGTAACTCGGCTGGAGCGTCATCCCATATACCAAAAGGTTGCGGGGTTGATTCCCTTCCACTCTCTCTAAAATCAATAAACATCTCCTTGGGTGAGTATTAAAAAAAAAGGACTATACAATAGCAATAATAAGACTTATGGTTAACATTTTACCTCCTTATAAATATATATGTTTATATATCTCAGAAATAGCGATTGCCTTGTAAAAGCTTTCAAGAAAGTAACTCCAATACTCGGGCTCTATGGAGCTACTGTGTCGGAATCCTTTCATTTTCTTTGTGATGCTATGATTCCCTAGTGTCCATTTAATAAAAGATCCTTTTCAAGCACAGTGAAGAATGTAGAATTATTTGAACAGTTGCCATTCGCACTGAAACTGTAACCTGCTCGAGGCCCTGGTCCAATTTTGTGACTTATTTAAATAATAAATATTTTTCCTGTTTACATAAATTCATTGCTAACTTAGGCATTAGAAATGCACTTTTTGTGTTAATTCTTTGGTTGTGGCCAAGATACCCTAAGTGCCAGAAGAAACAAAGCCAAGGAATATGTAGTTCCCCGTCTTTCTGTTGCTAGTGATTGTGCTGGCAGAAATGAGACTTGGGGTTCCACACTGCGAAGACTTTGGCTTCCCAAGTTTGCTTACTGAGGGTACCAGTCTTCACCTGCAGTTGTTGGAATAATGCATGCACGCTCACACAACCACCCAAGTGTAAGTAACAGACAGGGTGCTTGGGGTATTGTCTTCCCATTTTTCTTCATTCATCCACCCATTCAACAAATACTGAATGCCTACTCTGCACCGAGTGGGACACAGCAGAAAGCACAAACATGCCTGCCCTTGCGGAGCCTAATTCTAAGAACATCTTTTCTTTGAACCTCTTGGACCTTGGTACCATGCTCCTTTGCCTCAGTTTCATCATTAGGTTTTGAAAACAGTAGCAAGTGGTTCTCTGCATTCTTGTGGCCAGTAAGAGTTGTGCTTTTAACATCACTTGTTTTATGCTATATTGACTATACAAATCTTATCCTTAAAATACAGACCAAACATATAATTATTTTTAAAAATCTGGTATCATTTCTTTTTTTAGAGCCTTGGCAGTAGAGGTGTTTTCTCAATAAAGTGCATAATACGAGCACTTTTTTAAATGAAGCAAGTTGGAATCATTTTTTTAAAAAAAGAAAATTGGAATTATTTCAATGCAACTTATGTGCCCGAGTGTCTGTAATACTAGAACAACTAGTTAATGGATTAATGGACCCATTACAATGTTGGCAGAGGCTAGTTTTGTTTGTGCTAAATTGTCTTCTACTTTTTTCATGTTCAAAAGTAGAATTCGTGTATTATGTTACTTGGCCTGTTGATGCTTCTGTTTGCTGTTATATACTAACAATAGTCCTTGGAGACTAATGGCCGTGCCATGGACTTATGTTTACGTGTGTTCACGTGAAGATCACTGCTTCATTTTGACTGTCAACAACAGTTAACAGTGTGCGGGTCAGTTTGCATACCAGCATTGGTCACAACTTATACTGTGCGCAGTGGAACACAGCTCAGGACATCCTGAGGTGTTCATTGTTCCGTTAGGTGATGGTGATCTGACGAGGTATTGGGAAAGGTGGGTATAGCGATTAAGATGAATTAAGATTTCTCTGCCACATAGAAGCTATTTTCAGAATTGTTAATGGTATGTGCATCCCTGTGGCCACAGGGAGATGAACAGGAAATGGAGAAATCATTGTTAATTGACTAGGTTCAAAAAATAGGGGAACACACAAGCTCTTTTCTGTTTTAAAGGGCAGTTTTTTTAAAGTATGACTTATGACTGCCCCACATTATCCCACTCTAAAGAGACAAGCAGTTGTTTCTAACATATATATGCATTCCAGGATAGAGAGCTATGTAGGAATGTATGCTGAAGCAGAGAGCAGTTGAGAAGTTATGAATTGCAATTATGAATGGAAGCTATGAATTGCAGCCAAAAATCAGTTTAGTTCACATCTATGAATCTGAAATAGATTTTGGAATATGCCTCTGTTTTCTAAACATTTCCAAAGAATTTCTTTTATTTCTTGGAAGTCATAACAAAATGAGTCCCTTTGTTGGTTATGGGACTGAACTAAATGAAATTAATAAAGTAAAATTATTTAAAAAGTAAATATAGGAACATTTCACAGATTGTTTTCCATTGCCAAAATACAGAAATTATTTTATTTAACTTTAACTGGACCCTACAAGATCAGCACATTTTAATATCCCTTTAACAGCTGAGCAAACTGAGGCGTGAAGAGATCCAAGACTTACCCAAACTCACACAGCTAGTGTTTGGACGGCAGCTCCAAAACCCATGTCCTTGACCATCTTTTCACAAGGCCTGTCAAATTTTGGCAGGAGAAGATGAAATTCTGCCTTATTCCATTTTATCTCATGCTGTTTATTCAAAGGTCAAATTCACATCTTTTCCAGATGGCCACTTGGTGGTTCTATCTGGAGGATGGTTCATAATTCTCTTCAAAGACCTCTTTGACTTAAGGGGCTTATATCCAACTTTAAAAGTTGCCTTGCCTCAGTAGCTTAAAATTATCTGGTGCTTACTTGCAACCTTTTAGTAAATGCCCTTCTGGCTTGGGGTGGCTGTTGTATTTCATATTTACTGAAAGTGTCTGCTACCTGCCCTTAGAAAATATCTTGGTTTTATGTCTCCCAGACTGCTCGGTGCTAAAGGTAAAATGTGGAGTGGAGAGTGGTGGGATTCTACTGTGCTATAGAAGTTAGGTGTAACCACTCCATTAAAAAGCAGCAGCAGGTGCTATAAACCTGAACTTTGTTTGAGGGAAGAAAAAGAATAAAAGGAAAACATGTGAATGGATAGGCTGCTAAATTGCCAAGTTAAAGACAGTTTTCCTAGAGAAACAATGAAGTCTTTCTACAAAGAAATCATGTTTTATTTTGGATTGCGCATAAAATGCTAAGGTACAATGCAGATTTCTGAACAATTAATCATTCAGTCAATTTCTACAAGGCCATTTCATTCATCTCCTTCAAGGCACTTCTCTTTTTGCAGTATTTTAAAAATATGTTCTTGTTGTTAAAGTAATTCATATTTATTGTAGAACATCTAGAAATAGATGAATAACCCCAAATATCACAACATAGAGATATATACTGTTAACATTTTGTGTAGTTCCTTCCAATATTTATTACATACATACAAACACACAGTTTTTAATGCATTCTGTTCTCATCACTTATCAATATATCACAGTTTTTCATCTTATTAAACATTCTTTTATAGCATCATTTTAATGATGATTATATCATATTTTAAACAAACCATTATGCTAGAAATTGAAATTGTTTCCAGTTTTACACTGTTATAAATAATGCTGCAATGAACACATTTGTAGTTAACTCTTGGTATGTACTCATAATTGTTTTTCTTAGGATAAATTCCTGTACCTGGACACATTGACACCAAGTATTGAGAAAATATCCTTCCCAACTGCTCCTCCAGAAAGGCACCAGTTTACATTCACACAGCATGGAGTTTCTGATCTTTCCTTTGAGTAGTTTTGGTGTGCACTTGCTTCTATACCAGTAAAGCATCCTTCTCTTGGTTTGTATGTCCAGTGGACAGTGGATGAGCTGAGACAGTTGGTCAGTCACCTTTCTGTTTACTTCCACCTCTACCTGAGGCTTTATATTTTGTTCTATTGCATTTGGTACAGGTGTCACGAAGGAGAGAGAAATTGCAGGGGAGCCAGCCAAGGAAAGAAGGAAATGCCCTGTCCTATACCGGACTCTTTCATGCGTACTGTTTTCCTTGTGACAGATTTATGATAGGGGAAACAAGATACCCCTTATTTTATTCATTTTCTGTTAGTAACTAGCATTTGGAACACTATATTGTAGTGTGTGAAAGGAAGCTCACACATTTAAACATCCTGTTGGGTTGCTGCCTAATTCTGCCCTGCTCAGTGTGTCCTGTGCACAGTGGCTGGGATTTCCCCCCGTAAGACTCTGCTCCTCATCTGTGGTCAGCAGTGGCTCCTTCCAGTAACCTAGAATTGCTCTGGCCTTTAAAACCACAGGGGAAGCCTCCAGAGATTGGGGTGGATTCCTGGGAGGATGGTAGCTACCCTCAACTCCTAAGGGATTACTTCATCTTCAAACAGAAATTTTAAAAAAATGAAATTCTAGGTTTTTATTTTAAAAACACACCCAGAATGATCAATTATTTTTTCCATATATATCACATATAGATAAAATAGGAAAACATAAACTTGTAGGTGTCTATCTCAAATATGCTAAAAACAAAAAAATCATTTATTCAAATAAGATGTTCACTATAAATAAAAATAGCATTGTTTTAAACAAACAAAAAACTCTTAGACACAGACAACAGTATGGTGGTCCCCAGAGAGAAAAGAGGGTGGGCTGGAGGGACACAAGGGTAAAGGGGGTCAGATACATGGTGACGAAAGGGGACTTGACTTTGGGTGGTGAAGACACAGTGCAAGTCAGTATACAGATGACGTGTTGTTGAATTGTACCCTTGAAGCCTATATAATCTTATTACCCAGTGTCATCCCAGGAAATGTAATACAATTAAAAATAGTGTTGTTTTATAGCATCAACCCTTCATTGTTCAGTTATACCTACGTAATTACCACAGGGCAAACTGCTTTAATGCTACATAGTTTATTCGTAGACTCATATGGAGCAGAAACACTCTTTTTTTTTCTTTTCTTCTTGTGAACAAGGAAAATAAGTGATTTAGTGTGAAAAATCCTGGGCCGTAGGTCATTTGAAGCTGATATGGTTCATTGATCAAAAAGAAGAAAGTGGAGGTCTGATAATAAAATGGGTGTAGTTATAGAAAAAATACATTTCATAGCCCAAACATGAACCTAAGTGTTGGCTATATGCCTCCAAAGTAGTTGAAAAAAATGGGCTTAGTCTAAGGCCTTAGTGTAAGCTGAAGTTGTCACGCATCAATCCTAGAGACAACTGGAAGTCATTTAGCCTATGGATTGAGTGTAAATGTGCAAGAAAGTAGATTGGTCTGATGGGTATTCCAAACTGAATTAGTCAAAGGAAGGTTTTATTGTATTACATCCATATTTTATCAAAGAAATTGGTGCCACTCAATCATACTGTGTTCTAAGTGTAACTTATTGCCTAAACCCCTCAATTCAAAATAGTCAATTTATTGCATGTCATATACCTCTTCTTAACCTAGACAAATACAACTGTTTCAGATTTTGTAAGATTTATTCATATGTTTTTAGTGTTTGACTTGCTCACCATAACCAGACTACATGTATTCCCAATTCAATAGTCTTCACTGATAGTATGTTTTTAGTGATAGAAGAGCTTTATCAAAACATTAAACCCGCCACCTACTGTCATGGGGGAAAAGAAGATTTTGGAGCTGTAAAATACACTCTGACGGTGAGTTTTTTTAGTATCACTGGAACACTACAGCAGACTGCAACCAGACCAGTGAACAACCTCACCCATCTGGAGTTAGAACAGTCTTAACAGGCCTGTGTATTTGAGAATGGTAGGCAGTCAGGCCAAAGCAACGTGGATGCCCAAAAGTAGCACCTTCCCAAACAAGGAAATGCAAAATTCTCACCCATTGTATCTCAAGGAAGTAGGCACAATGATGGAAACAAAAGGCAGTTTAACATTTTTTGGCTGAACTAAGCTATTTTGACTCCTTGAAATAATAGTAAATGCTTCTCCACTCTATCCAGAAATGAAACCTCTAATTAAGTTGAGCTCAAGAAAGTGAAGCATGCAAAGCTGTGAGTCTCATACTCTGATACCATTAAAGCTCGAAGAGTTTGGCTGAGGTGCCTCAGCCCTCTGGGGTCGGGGTGCTCCTGCTTCATCCAGAGCTCTCTACCTTGGACCTCCTTCTAAGTGCCCACCGAAAGGACGGCTTCCTTAGAAATAATAACAGTGTTAATGATAACTATAACAGAAAAGCACTATAACTATAAAACTGTGGCCTAGTAATGATTAAAGTATGACCAGAATACTAATTTGACCATATACATCAGGATTGAAAGATGTTCTAATACTCTTACAGGCTATTTTTCTGAGAGAAAGATGAGGCCTAGCACAAAACAGATCCTCAATAAATGTTTGTAGAATGAATGAATTAAGGAATTGAAGAGACAGAAGAGTGTTACATTGGCAGTTTAAAGACCTGGATTCAAATCCTGGTTCTTTTGAGAGCTTTTGACTTCCCTGTCTGGGTCCCTGTTTCTCAAGCTTATCAGTTTTGAGGTCCTTTCCAACTCTGCCTGGAATTATGATCAGAAAAATGTGTGCTATGTTGGAAAGGAATTGGCAATTAAAAGAGAAAGTTATAAATGCTGAAGGTCAGACAGGTCAGTAAAGATTAAACCACCAGCAGCATGCACAATATCCAGCACAGGCTGCCTGAAGAGCTGAGTATCACTTTGCTGTTCACAAGCCATTTCACACACCTCCAAATTCCTGCAGCCCACTTTATAAATGGTGAAACTGAGGCTTCCAAAGCAAGTTATCTTCTTAATGTCACCCAGTGGCAGAGCTGACATTGGAAACTAAGTCTTCAGACTTCATCACCTCGTGGACTCAAGTATATAAAAAGCTTTTATAACCTGGTCGGCCAGGTGGGAGGAAAATATAAAGTGGCAGAAGGATTCCAAAGAATTGGGTGGCCTGTTTCTTTCTTGAGAGGGAGGCCCATAACCTAAATCTTGTCATTTCTGATCCAGAGTTTCATGCATGAAACTTTATGGCCTCTTGAAAGGTGAATGAGTAGGTTTGATTCATTGGAAGTTGGAACAGCTTTTTTAAACATTTGAGAATCAAGATAGGTAGTTAGTCTGCCTTATAAAATTTCCTTATGGGTGTCGCCATCAGGAAAATTTATCTTAGCTTCGTACGCTGCAAGCTTATTCAAATCCATTGCATCTTGAGATGCGATCATTGTTAGTTGAGGGTTTTAGCATCAATCCTGGCTGCGTTTTAACTCATGTGATCTTGGAAAGTAGTGATTTGTCTTGCTATCACCAAGTTTCATCCATTTAAAATAGGTCGCCAAGACGTCACATTTTATGAGGTTATTTTTACCACCTTACTCTTTTGGGGCTGCAGTTCTGCAGGTTATTTTTCTTCTGTGTATTAATGAGAGGGGCTCAGGGTACGGAATTTTCTTTATTGAAGAAACTGGCAACTGTGAATCCTAAGTAAATAAAAAGTATGAAGTGTGAAATAATGAAATACCTTATCTGGCCGAGAAAAGGTAAATTCTAATTTTATAATATTATCAAGAAAATCTTAAAGCAAAAAATATTCTTCATTTCTTAGTTTATTTGTAAACTGATACAATCTACACATGTAAGTTTCCAAAAAATCACCCAAATATACTTTTATAATCCTTTCCATCTGTGTGTATCTTGTATATAAATAGGCATATACATTCCACACGTATTCTAGCATTAAATAAATTACTGGTTGACTTTTTTTAAAAAAAGATCTTGTCCGATAACTAGTTTCTAGATATATGAACAAGATAACTTTTTACATATTAAAGATAATTCACAAATAGCAACTCTATGTCCATCAACAAATAACTGTAAGTTCTGACTTGTCCTAATTATTTCTAATAATATCTGTGGAGACTAACATCTCAAAAGTATGGATGTGTTGATGATAGAAAGCAGGTTGAGAAGCACTGATTTATTACAACCCTTCATTAAGGTTAAAAGCATTCCACTGAGATGAAGACATCTGCCTTGTATTTTCACATTGCAGAAAGAAAGTTAAGGACAGGAAGAACAAAAAAGAAGGAAAACAATGTTTCAAGTTGAATTCAAGCCAGGTTGGAAGGGAACATGCTAGCTTCATATCTGTAAAAGTTTGCAAGAAAGAAACTTCCCCATGCCCATAACACTATGAGCATGAACCAAATATATTTAATGCTGTATATTAACAATGACATTATTGCCCATGTCCCTAAATTATTTTTCATAATTTTTACTTACAGCTAATCAACACATGCATCTTTCAATAGTTTTTTGTCTTTAAAAATTAATAAAGAAAAATACTGCTAGAAAGAATTAAGATAGGTTAATTATGCAATGTACTGAAAAAAACCACAGATTTGTTTTAAATGGGCCATTTTTTTCCTCCTCTTTTAGAGGTGGGACTGGGTAAGGTTGGCAATTATAGGGTTTAGTGAATAGTCACTTGATATCTTGGAAATCAAAGGAAAGGGCCACTGGAGAGAGGCTGAACTTAGCTGTTGCAGGATTTTTATCTCCCTAAATGAGTGCTACTGACGGGAACCATATGTGTTACCTACCAGAGCTGAGGAAGAGAACACGGGTGGTTTTCCAAGGAGCCGTGACCTGCCTGCATGTGCATGTCTATCTGTGAGCTCATGTAGGAGTCTGATGTATTTATGATGCTTAATAAACACTTAGAGCCACATGTGAGCCTGGGGACTAAATCTCTCATTTAAAAGATTATATGTGAAATGCAGGTTGATTTTGCCTTGGAATTAAAATCAGTCTTTGTACTCCACGGTGTTTGTCATGGCACAAAAACATCCATGGAAGTGTGAGGCTCCCTCTGAAATGACAGAAGAAACATTAATTTGTTCTTAACTAAGCTGGTATTTAACCCACTTGAAAATAAAAAACAGCTTAGGTAGAGCTGATGATTACTCAAAACAATTTCACTTAAGTAACCAAATGAGTTTACTTCATACTGTAGTGTCAGGGTTCTTCAATGGCAGATATTTTCCCAGGAGAAACAGAGAGAAGTGATGCTTTAATTTGTGTTTTTGTGGTAAATCTTTTTCCATTTGTTATTTTATTTTTTCATTTATTATTTATATGTGGCATACCCTTTTTTCTTTCCACCTACCTGCATCGTTGTGTATGACGTGAGTTTCTGATGGAAAGCCCACAGTGGAGGGTGTGGCTTTTCTGACTCTATTTTGATCATCTCTGTTTTCGATTGACATGTGTAGACCACTTACATTTAATATAATTATTGATATGTTTCGATTGAGGTGTAACTTTTTTTTAAATTTTCAGTCTTTCATGCTCTGTTTTCTCTTTCCGTAGGAACCCTGTTGCCCTACTGATCCTTTTTAAACACCCCTCCCTAGCTGTTATAATTGTATATATCACAGCTACACAAACTAAAAACCCAATCAGATAAGGCCACAATTTTTCCTTTTCAACCATCAAATGTTTTTGAAAGAACTCAAGAGAAAAATAGTCTATTATAATTACCCAGATATTTACCATTTCTGTTGCATTTATTTTATTTTTAATGTTCCAAGTTTCCTTCCAGTACCATTTCCCTTCTTTCTCAAAAACTTCCTTTATCTGTAAATTAACTTGGCTCTCCTTCATCTAAGGATGCTTATTTTATTCTCATTTTTAAAGGTCATTTTTATAAATATAAAATTCTGTGTTGAAAGTTCTTTTTTTCTAGCACTTGAAAGCTGTTGCACCACTTCCCGTTGGTCTCCATGGTTTCTGATGAGTAATCTGCAATCCTTAGAATCTTTATTCTCCTATAGATAATACCCTGTTTTTCCCTGGCTGCTTGCAAGACTTTTTCCTTGCCTATAGCTTTCAGCAGTTTGATTATCATGTGGCTAGGCATGGATCTCTTTGAGTTTGTCCTGTTGGGAGTTCACTGAGCTTCTTGAGTCTTTAGGTTTATGCCCTTTACCAAATTTGGAAAGTTTTCAGTCATTATTTCTTCAATTTTTTTGGAGTAGTACCACACTTTTTCTTCTGTTCTTTTAGGACTCAGTTGACATGAATGTTAGGCCTTAAACTGTTATCCCACTGGTACTTGGGTCTTTGTTAATTTTTTACATCTTATTTTCTCTTTGTTATTTAGTTTTCATAATTTCTATTGAACCATCTTTACATCTGCAGACTCTTTCCTTTGTCAACTCCATTCTTCAATTGAACCCATTCAGTAAGTGTTTTTTTTTTTTTAATTTCAGTTACTGTATTTTTAGTGCTAAAATTTTCATTTGATTCTTCTTTATATTTTCTGTTTTTCTGTTAGGATTTTCTATTTTTCTCCCTGCTTTAACAGCGTTTGTCATTGCTTTTTGAGTCATTTTTATACTAGCCACTTTAAATTCTCTTAGATAATTTGAACATCTATATTATCTTGACATTGAATGTCTTTTCTCATGTGAGTTGAATTTTCCTGGTTCTTCATATGCTGAGTAATTTTAGACCAGAGCCTGAAAATTTTGAATCTTGCTTTTTGAGACCCTGGGTCTTGTTTAAATCCCATGGAGATATTGATACTTTTGTTTCCCAGTCAATTGACTTGATTACACTCAGGCTACACATTCCATCTTGCTTTCTATAGACTGGGACCCCAAGGTCAGCTCAGGTTTTAAAGCACAGTGCTGTTCAGATCTGAGCCATGAGCCCACCACTCCTAGGTGAGAGTTTATTCACTTCTCACAGCCTTATATAGGATGATCGGGATGAGATCCATCCATGTACAAATTTGGGAGTCCCAGAGTTAAAAATACCTTTTATGGGGCTGTTTTCGTGAAATCCTCCTTCTCCAAATCTCCCTAGTGTTCCTTTGTTTCCTGGGACTCTCCTTTTCAGGCCCCCAATCCGGAAGTTGGGGCTTTGCCATGTGTTTCTGCAGTCGGACCTGCCTCCTGGGCCAGGTGACAAGGAAAAAACAATGGTGAATGCAGACCAGGTCAGTGGTACTTTGCATTGTGGTCCTTTTCCTCAGTTTTCTACTTACTATTTACTTTTCAGAGTCCTCAACTAACTGCTCCACACATTCTCTTCAGGTTTTAGAGCTGCATTCAGATCAAGTGCAGGAAGGAGCGTGCTTTCTCTGTCTTACCCAGAACCTGAATCTTGAAAATGGCATTTTAAAATGACACAATTTGTTAAAATAAACTTGTCAAATTTTCAGGCATGGTGTCCTTAATAATTGAGGACATTCAATTTAAAAAGAAGTTGTCAGATATTTAAACCTTAAATCCCATATTAGGTAATAAACCAGGAAGTGGCTGTGGAAAAAATCAGCACAGTGTCATATTATAAGGTGGGCCTGACAGTGTAGATTTACTCATTCATACACATAAGGTGCACATGCAGCTCTAAAGTCGCTCCTCCTGATTCTTCTGGCTTGTCTACATGGTGGTTCCATGATGCAGTCTCACAATGGGAGGTATTTTTAGTCCACAAATAATCCTTGTGTCTGTGTGTACGTGTGTGCATGGGCACACACACAGAGCTTTGTTCTGAAAAATAATTTGTATAGAACTACATTTTCCTCAAACAGCGGTTCTCAAACTCTAATATGCTTCACCTCCAGGTTTTTTGATTCAGTATTTCTGGGGTGGGGTCCAAGAACTTGCATTTCTACTAAGACGGTGCCAGGAGGCTCCAAGGCTGCTGGTCACAGGCCCAGTCTTTGAGAACTGTTACCACGAAGGCAAGAATAGAGCGCACCAACGGTTTATGTGGCCCATGAAAAGGTGTACATTGATGATTTCATTGAAATCTGTGACTTTCTATTTGTGACTTTGTGAGATTTACCAAGAACAAATTTATTTTGGTCATGGGTTGATGTCGTATGATAATTACTTTAAATTTTGATGAAAATGTAAATATTTTCAGTTCAATTGCTATTACACAGCATGGGGCAAAAGTAGGTGTACAATTGGGAGTACATGAAACACAGAGTTTATTCTTGTATTATTATTTATTAATTTCTGTATTATTTTCCATGTGAACAGCTATAAACGTACCTTTGCCCCACCCTGTGAATATGTATACACACAAGTGCATATGTGGTATATTCATAATGCTAATATTACAAGTTGAAATCATAATGATTCATTTAACCAAACAAATTATTTTATTTCTCCAATGTCAAAAACTTTAAAAAATTAATTATTTTAATTGCTATTCATACAATTTAGGTTTGGCTCACTTTTAATTTAAAGCAAAAGTTGGCTTATGAGCCAAATCTACCCCCATGTGCTATTTTGATGTGACAAGTAAGCTAAGAATGGATTTTACATGTTTAAAAACTGAAAACAAAAAGGAGAGAGAAGAATATGCCAGAACTCTATGTGGTCCACCAAGCCTGGAATATTTACCATCTGACCCTTTATGAGAAAAGTTTACTGACTCTGGTTTAGAGCGTTGTCTGGTTGGGTCAAGAAGCACATCGAGAGATGAGATGCCAGAGTGATCAGAAGCAGTTTTTGTGTGAGGTTGCCCTTGTTCCAGCCCTGCCTCTATTAACCACCGCACATCGCCTGGGACAAACCAGCACCATCTCTCTGTGCATCGGTATGCACGTCTATACAAAATGCAGGGATGAAAGTACCTGACTCAGAGAGTTACTGTGGATTTAATCACCTGACACCTGTAAAGCCCTCAGACGAGCACCTGACACATAGCACAAGATCAATATTACCTACTTGATGGAATAATGTGTAAACATTAAAAGTGATATTTCTACTAAGCATTCATAACATAGATAAATGTTACTCTTTAATATTAAGTGAAAAAAGCAAAGTACAAGATAACCTGCCACAATTTGCCGAAGAAGTAAGACAAAAAATATACATTGGAGAAGAAAACACAGAAAGGTCCCAATTTATTAGCAATGGGACTATAGATGATGGCCCCCTTCCTACTTTCCTACATGTCCCAAACTGTCTAAAACCTGCTATGAATCTCAGCTGTGCCTCAGAGCTAGCTCATGCCCCTGCCGATGTGCTTCTCCCCAAGATAGGCCGAGATGAGCAAAAGCTGCAGTGGCCACCATAATTCTGCCAGTGTTTATTTTGGTCTCTGTTCACATTCTTTGTACATAGTTGTATTTAATTAGGACTTAGAGCTGGCCATAAAATATGCATTAATTGTCTGTTATTTCATAAATGATGACCAAAATAACAACCCTTGATAGGAATGGTTTGGGGGCGAGGACCATTTGGTCTGTTCATCTTCCAAGACTTCCTGCCCCAAGCAAGAGCTTTCTATTTGTTATCTCCTTTTATCCTGGAGAATTACTAATCCTGCACTACCATATTAAGTACCAATTAAGCAGAGATTTGTCATTCCTGCTTGAGAACATTGAGCTGGGCTGTGGCTACATATTTCACAGACTTCTGACAGAAATTATTTTAATTAGACTGCTGCTAGCAGCATTTAAAATAGTCTGTATGGCCACAGAGAGGAAGAATGGCTCCTCAGTCAGATAATTTACTTATTTTTCTTTTTCACTCACCATAAATCTTGGGTTGTGGTTATTAAGCCTTTGGAGGGAGAAGGGCATAGGCAGGGAAAGAAGCCAGCTAAACTTTATCTTACTTTAAATACCACAGAATAAAAATCTCCCACAACTTTACTGAGAAATACATTTTTAAAAGAAAAACGTGTTCAAGCAAATACTGACACCAATCGAATATTTTTACATCACAAATATCTAACATTTTAAACAATAAAAATGATCCAGGTGCCTTTTTTATATAACTAAGGTGGCTAGAATCTTTTCTTCTCATCTTTGTTATGGGCCTCCCCCCACCCACCCACCAAATTAAAGCAAACTAAGTAAGTACCAACTAAAGGGAACTCTACATTTAATAGATCTTGGTTAATCAGAACGCAAGTTTTACCATTTTAAAAGACACATTTCATTTCATGAACCTCATTTGCTAAGACGAGAAAGTGGAAGAGTACAATTTTTTCTCTTTAAAGAAATTTTAAATAAAAATTTCTCCTCTCCATTCTGATCAATACTCAGTTAATTGGAATATTAATCAGTGTGTTTATTTCCAGGCACACTGATTTATTTAATAAGATCAAATATATATGCTCCTGACTCACACATGTGGCCCAATCTTCCCTCTAAGAAGTCCCCACAACCCCCTCCTTTTACCTCTAACTGGAGCTTTCATACTATACAGCTTAAAGCATTCAAAGTGTTTCCAAAGCGAAAGTCAACAGACTTCCAAAATGCAAGGGGAATCCAAAGATTGTTGGTGCCACAAGTTCAAAGACTCCCTATATGCCCCCCACTTATTACCGAAAGTGAAAAACATTAGCATCCTCTGATCAGATTTTAACGGGAAGCTCGAAAGAATAGAGAGCTGCCTTGGATGTCATCACTGTGAGAAATCTGCCCTCGAACACGCGAGTAAGTCATGAATGGGCTTCCATCTCCTTTCAGTCTGACCTGCTGCTACACTATTTTCACGATTCATTAAAAATATTGTTGAAAAGACATTTCTTACTATAGAGCTTTAGAAATGGTAGCTTGTGGAACTCTGTTGGAGAATTTGTGTCTTAAAAAAATAGTTAGAACTGCTACGGAGTTGTGAGGACCCAGAGATGAGTAGAAGTGAATGCAAAGTGTGAGGGAAGAAGAGATAGTGGCTGCGTGTGCTGGAGCTCCAGAGAAGGTTACACCTGCCCTCCCTACGTGGTAGTTCCACGTGCTCTGCATGTTCCTGGTGGCAGTGAGAAGAAGGGCGTGTGGCCAGGGGAGATGGAGACGGAAGTGAAACCACAGCTCCTTGAACCTGTTACTGGCTAGGAATCAACAAGAATTGTCGTGATAATTAAATCGTGGTCTCTTTGACATTTTAACTCTTTAGAGCCAAATTCTTAAAGTCTGATTTTCTCTCAAGTAACTTTGAATGTTTTTCATGTTCCTATTTACAGTTCCTATCATAATTAGAGTATTACAGACACAACAAATTTGTATCGACTAATATAGACACTCCAAATGAGTGCTTATACATTCATTTGTTGGCAAAACCCAGTGAAGGAAGGGTATGAATTTGCAATCCCAAGTGATATCTGGCATGGCTTAAATCCAGCCACTCTCTCCTCCTTGCTGATATGTGTTTATCTTGTGCTTCTTTCTAAAAGAGGACAATTCTTTCTACGTTGAGGCTGGTCATGTTCCTAAGCCTCTAGAAAACGTCTTAGCAGTGGCTGAATCTCACACTCAGCTCTAGCACTTACTTGCAAATCATGTGTAGATTTGCATGGCCCTTGAAACTAAAGAACCAACCATAGGTGGTTATACACTTTTTTCTCAGGTACATTATCATCATTAAGTCAGAAATAAACCATTAGGTTTCTCCTGGATTAATATCAGGGTAAAAGGAGCCAAATGTTGAAGCTCAGCTTCTAGTCCAATGATTCTCAAAGTGTGACTTCCAGACAGCAGCAGCAGCAGCATAAAGTAGAAACTTGTTAGAAATGTCAGTTCCAATTTTTTACCCTCACCCAAGGACATGTTTCCACTGATATATATATATAATTTTTTTGTAGAGAAAGAGGGAGGGAGAGAGAGAGTAGAAGAGAAAGAGAGAGAATCATTGGTGTGAGAGACATAGGTTGGTTGCCTCCCATACGTGCCCCAACCACGGATCAAACCTGTAACCCAGGCATGTGCCCTGGCTGGGAATCCAATGGCAACACTTTGGTGCACGGAGCGATGCTCCAACCAACTGAGCCACGCAGCCAGGGCAGAAGTGCCCATTCTCAGCCTTCACCCCACACCTGTTGAAGCAAAATCTCTGGGGTGTGGGCCCAGCCAATTTGTTTCTTAAGCCCTCCAAGGGATGCTAAATGCTAAAATCTGATTCAGATTCAGACGCTCCAATCTGAGCGCAATCACTAGGGTCTACTTCGACTACACCTTGGAATCATGTGGAGAGCTTTAAAAATTTCCCGATACCTATGCTTCACCACTAGAAGTTCTCATTTAATTGGGCTGCAGTGTGGCCTCGGATTCTATGTTTTCTGAAAGCTCCTTGGTGATTCAAATGTGCAGTGAGGGCTGAAAACCACTGTCTCCTAATTTTTCAGTCTCTTGGCAATGATTGTCTATTGCCTGGGCACACACCTACCACAAGCTGGAAGATTAGTACTCTTTGTCCTGAATCATTATTATTGTCAAAGTTTCAAGCCATATATAGATATGGCAAGGTTTTTTTCTTCATCACTTTCACTTGTTTTAGCTCTTTTGCTTAAAAAAAGTTTATCGATTCCATCATAATCATACACTTACCACCTTTAGAAATCCCAGTGCTTCTGTGGTTATAAACTGGGAGGGGATAAACAATGTCTGTCAGATGCCTCAAAAGGAAGCACAGGCACTCCAGACGAAACTTTCCTGCCATCTGTTAGTGGCGGGCATGCTGACCTGCTTCCACTTTGGAGGACCGTTTTGTTTTCATCTCTAAAATTTTCCATTAGACAAGCTCCTTTACATGATTTATCTCTACGTTTTCACTGGGAATTAAATTTAGGCAGGACTATCATGCATTTAGGCAGGTCTACTCACACAGACCACTTCTCACCTGAAAGCTCCCACGCAAAGCCATTTGGTATTTATACCAACATCACACTTATTCACTGCTCTGTTTAACAAATACTGATTGACAAAATGCCACACAGTGAATTAAATAAATACTGAGAGTACTGGATTACCCATGCCATTGACTAGCTTAACAGATATTAGAAAAACAAATATCCATTACAAACCAGTCTGGTAGAAATTTCACCAAGGAAGTGTTGCCCAAAGGACTCATTATTTAGTGATGTTAGTGTGTGAGGTTGACCCCCCAAGGGTGTGGCAATGTAAGGGGGCTCCGCAAGAAGGCCCCCACTTTCCATTGCCATAAAACTGGGTTGGTAGATTAGCTTCCCACACTTTGGCATATAGTCACAACTCAATTCATCAGATATTTATTGAAAATCTATCAAATACTTATTAAGTTGCTTTTGTAGAGAGGGCATGATATGGTTTCCAAGCTGCCAAACCGAAACAACAGAAAAGAGCCCTTACAGATGTGTTACCACAGACAGGCATCGCTGGCCCCACTGGGGTCTGACCTAGAGTAATTTCCTGGTAGCTGTACCTGCTTGACCGTACTTGGGTTATTTGGTGCTGGAGGTGGCTGAGTACCATGTGAATAAATGCATTGTCTATTATATCCAGGTTTCACTGGAATAAAGAAATGGAGACATTTTTTATGAAAGAAGTTATTCACTTGCTAATGGTCCAGTGAAATTTGGGGAAAGTCTGCTTTCTGACTCCTTTCTGATGAAAAGTCAAGAAAAATGCATGTGGCAAGATGACAGTCTGACTTGATATTCTGACTCACTTTGGCACCTGCCCCCCAAACCCACTGGTTTCCCAGGGAAGGGGTACTCACTCCTTGGCCATCTTGGGAGGTTAGGGTCCACCCGGTGGCTCTGACCCACTACTCAGCCTCCAGAGGTTACAGGTTGATTGTGTCTGGTGCCCAGAGTTTCCAGAATTCTCCCTGACCCCAAAACACAGCATTTTGAAGTAAATACAACTTTGCCCATGGAGCACGTGGGCAACGCTGAGCTGGTGAGGGAGCAGTGAAGTGGGGGGTGGGGGGGTGGCTGGGAGGAAATAAGAGCAAATTCCTCTGAAATGATCTGACAGGAAATGACACAGTATCGGCCTCATACCACCCCATGGCCAACCCTCAGAGAGGGAACACGCCGGCAGGAGGAGAAGTCCTTCCTAATCACAGAGCCGTGCCAGAGCGCAGTAGGTGAGGATGATGAAATAATAAAGCATTTCCCGTGTGTGTTTTTCATTAGGCCTGTTTTGTTTTTCTTCCAAGTGCTGGGGAAACAGAACAGAAGCCCCGCTTCAACCAGCACCACCGTGGCCGCCTCCCCTGGGAGCAGCAGCTGCCCAAATCGGAGGGGAGCCCTCGGCGGAATTGATTCTAACACCTTCCTAATGGAAATAATGATTTGTAAAGCCCTCTTTATTCCCTTTTGCTACATAATTAGTAGCCCAAAGAGCAAAAGATTAAAAACACTGTTTCTACTCCCAGCATTTTTTGAAAATTTGGCAAAACATTAAATGTTCCATTCTCGGAGCCAAACAGGTAGACGTCTTTGCACAGGCCCACCCTCCCTTGGCTGGTCTGGCTGGACCTCGAGTCACTCAGCACTTATTACATAGAAATTAACCAGCTTGGTGTCAATTAGTGAGAATTTGCTAGCAGACACACCCAGTGGGAACTCCTCCTCACCCAGTTTGGTGGGTTTTGTGGAAAATAGCGAAATACCCCCCATTCAAGCGAACTTAGATAGTGTTAGGGGCCACAAGCTGTGTCAGCCTCCTTTATGGTGTGTGTGTGTGTGTGTGTGTGTGTGTGTGTGTGTGTGAGCGTGTGTGAGCGTGTGAGTGCTCATAGCCAGGGCAGAACATCAATTTTCACCTATCTCTCAGGGAAGATAATTAAGAGGAAGCTCAAAAGGCGGCTGGCTGGAAAATTTTCTCCAGCCCTAAGAAATAACCAATCCAAAATGCCTGTTGTTAAATGGGTCATAAAAGCACTGGGAAATCAATATTTGACTTTCTGTTTCGGTAATGGTGGCTGCTACATGCAGTTTTAGATCAATCTGCTACCGTCATTGTGCCCCGAGACCCAAATAATTCCTCCGTTAACTCTGGACACTTTGAAGGTGGAAATCTCACGTGTTTATCTTTCTGTAATTGCCCCCCTTCACTCCATCCCAGTCCTAGGTAGCTCAAGTAAAATAAACCATGTGATAAATAAAACAAGGACTCATTTTATTAAATATCTAGGAGAAGCGCTTGGGTGACCTGAAAATGTAATTAAACCTCTAAATAAGCAGGTTACTGACTGAAAAGCGAGATTGATAGATGGACCCCTTCAGCTAAAAGGGATTGCTTAATGGACTGAACGAAAATCTTGGACTCTCTCCACCTTGGAATCACAGGTCCAGAATCAGGCAGGCTCCGCTCCACCATGTCCCCACCTAAGATAAATGAAGCTCCACCAGGCTGCTGTGAGGCGAGCTCAGAGGTGAGACCAGGACACTCAGAGGGGCAACGCTCCCCATGAAAATAGTCAGAGATGCCCAGAACACTATTCCTAAGGGCTCCTCCTGTCTTACCATCCAATGCCTTGAAGAACTTGTCCACTCCAAAGATTACATTTATTTCTAAATTTTGAAAAAGATGATATGAATTGCAAAACAAAAGGTTGAAAACGAAATTAAAGTCCCAGCAGGACAAAATAAGCTAATATAATGAAAAATTACCTGTTGTAATTATGCTCCTACCATTATGTCCCCAAAACATAGGCCAAAAAAACTTCTTAGTGAAATTTTGGTAGCATAAATTTTGGCCCCAATTCTATGAATTGATATATTTTAAGTTTAAATATTTGAAACATTTTGGATTTATCATCTTGGTCTTCTGCTTTGTTTAATTTATAAACTGAAATTAAATGAGCCATTCCCAGGAGCGCTGTGTGACACTTCCAGAAATTGACAATGTCAAACCATAATGTCTTTTCTCTGATACTGATAGGGGTTCTGTAACCTACATGATCAATGCAATTTATCATAAGATGGAAGCGGCAGCCCTGGCTCCCAAGCAGTCTGACCGGGTTGCAGCTCTCTTCCTGCGTTTGCCGTGGTTGGTCACACAGTCCTCTTTGCTCTCATGACTAAAGATTGGTCCTTCAGCCAACATTGCCACTGGTCAATCCACTCCCAGTGTGCCATGGTCCACAATACTGCCAGTGTGGTTTGGTCAACCCAAAGAAGATAACCTGATAGATATACTCCTTGATGAAACCCAATTTTCCAACCTAGCTCTACAGGACAAAGCATCACTGCCTCTCAAACTATGAAAGGTAGAATTCCGTCCTCTTCTTACTTTTGGGAGAGGGCAAGGGCAGAGGCCTTATCTGTATTGAAATCCATGAAAGACACGTTCTGACTGTAGTGACCATTTAGGAGTTTGGCTAGTAAATAAATGGTGGTTTTCTTCTGGTCGATGATCCATAATGTGAGAAACAACAGATCTAAGACATTCTATAGGCATGTGCTCCACCTAGAACAGGGCAAACGTCTTAACTGGTTATGGGTACTCTTAAAAAAAAAAGACCCCAAAAGACCAAGAACTGGGCAAATAAAAGTCTCTGATTCCCTGTGAATTAGTTTCAGTTCCAGTCAGAATGGAGCCCTTCCAGTGAGGAGACTCAGTGCTTCAGAGATCTTCTGTAATATTGCTCGGTTATTACCAACACACATGATCATAGCAAAGAGGCCAGAGACAAATGAAGTTTGGAAAAAGAGTAGTTCCTTATACCTCCATTTTCTTAGTCTTATTTCCTAATGGCTAACAAATAATCAATTTTTAATATTGTGAGCACATGAACAGCTTGCATTTTGGCATCTACCGTTACAGGCTCTTTTTTTAAAGGGGTGCTCACCTGTAGAGTACTGTATGTGAAGGGGTGCAATGCTGGCTTGGAGTTTAGTCCAGATCTTGAATTGCCCTCAGGATGTAAGGCTTATGTATCCACTAGATTGACTCTTCTACAGCCTGAGAGGTGCTGGAAGGTTATGATCCAAACCAACGACCCTGGAGCCAGACTGCCGGGGTCAGCACCCAGCTCTACTGCTTGTTATCTGCTGTACTCTTGGAAAGTTTCATGGCCTTTCTGTGCCTCAGTGTTCTCATCTGTAAAAGAAGGTTAGTAATAGTGTTACCTCATAACATTTTGAGGATTAAGAGTTAATGTCAATTATAAGCTCAGCTTGATCATTGGCACATAGGAACTGTGTTCACATAGGCATTAGCTGTTACTATCTCAGTCTGCTGGCACTGTGCTCCACAGTGGAAGCCAGCTGGGGAGGGAGTTCAGGAGAGGTTCTCTCTAGCAAGGTGGCTATGATGGATAATTGTGCACAGCAAGAAACGAGAATTCTGAATGCTCCTCTCTACCTGAACTCTCCTCCCCACGGCCCCCTCCTCACAGTAGCTGCCCAGTTCAGCTTCCAGAACGTTCTCAGTTCTTCTCTTTCTGGCTGAGACCCTCCCACTTCCTCCCCACTCTGAACTTTTTTGTTTTCTCCAGGCAGACTCACATGCATGCATGGTTAGAGCCACTAAGCCTCTCAGTTTGTCCGGATCTGTCACTACCCATTGTTCCACCTTATCCATTACTGGTGGTACCAAAGGACCCCCCTTGGGAGGCAGGAGGGGGCAAGGGCTGTGAATAATTGCACTTTTAATATTTTTATCTCTGTCAGAGTAAATATCTTTCTAAAATGCATGAATATGATCCTATGAATCTTTTTAATCTGAAGGCAATGCCTACAGCCTAGTCATTGGCATATACTGCAGTGGCAAATTTATTTTTTTAAATATACTATTCGCTGTCGAGCACACTGGCAGCATGATAGAACCATTACTTTATTATTATTTGTTGTTTATAAATTACTATAGCAATTCATATTAAGAGACCTACGGAAGTCTGTATTTCTCTTTTTATTGAACCATCAGAATGGATTAAAATTCATTGCAAATCATTTCTTAAAAAGAACATTTAGTGTTTCCTTGTTCACTACTTGGCTGATAAAGATAAATTTTATTTTGAAATATTATGTGACATTACCTGGTACCGTTTTCTTAAAAAGAAAAAAAAAGTACACCTATTTTTTTGTTTAACGAACTAAAATAACTAAAAACTATGGTACTTGATACATCTTGTGGCTTTTATGATCTTGTCCAATTTTGCATGATTCATAATTTACAACTCAAATGGAAAAGGTGAGGGCAGGCGTGAATGGAAACTGAAACCTGTTGGGTAGTACTTTTGAGTGTAGGGGTCCAAGCTGTTCTACAAGTGTGTATCGAACTGGCAACAAGACATGTTTGCTCCACCTACATCACTACCAAAGAGGGGAAGCCTGCAAACCCCCCCAAGGCTGGCAAAGTTGACATTAGCTGCCCTCTCCCCACTGCTTCTTTCCAATTGCCATCCTTCTGTAAATGGCAGCCCAGATTCCTACCTCCCATCTCTTCCAGGGGCCCTTCTTTTTTCATAATGGCTGTGATGGTTAGCTGACCACAAGAATTTGTGCTCCCTCTTCCACAGTGCCCTGGGAAATGGGCTGCCCGGGGTCTCCATTTCCCAACCCCACTTGCATCTGGAATGGTTCTCATCAACAGTTATGGAGTAGTGAGGTGTGCCGGCCAAAGTGTGTAAGAAGCCTTCTTCATGCTTTGTCTTTCCTCACCTGCCACTGAAAACAGAGGACTTGAGCCCTTAGGATGCTAGAGCCACAATGTGGAAAGAGTCTGGGTCTCTGAAGTCCCGCATGGAGCAAAGCTGTCCTCTCACCATGATGCCTATCTTGTATGTGATGTGATCACAAAATAAGCAGGCATTGTGTTAAATCACTGGCATTTTATGTTTTGTCAGAGCAGTGAGCACTACCCCAGCCTGAGTAATAAAGTCTGGTCCTGTTTCCTTCTCACTTGGCTGATCACTAATGCCCAGAGGAAGCCAGGAGATTATGATTCATCTTCTTCCTGCCAGAAGGATTTGAATTTTACTTGAAAGAATCGCCCACCTTTCTCGCCCAAAGAGGACACTGTGTGTGTGGCTCTACAGTGAACACACGGGCTCACCCTGCCACCCAACAGCATGGCATGTAGAAAAGAGTGTCGGTCAGTCAGAGTGCCTGGGTCCGAGCTCTACTAACTCAGCACTTAGCGTGTCTTGAGCAGGTCACTCAGCTGCCTGGCCATGATGTTCTCGTCAGGAAAATGAGGGGTGTGCATGTACTGCCATGTTCAAGGCTTTGTAACCTCACAGTCCTCAGTTTTTTGATTTACAAGATCTTGGCAAATTCCTTAACCTTTTCAAGCCTTGCTTTTGTCATCTGCAAAACACAGGTAAGAACACCTTTCTCAAAGGCTTGTTGACTCATTCATTCAGTTGCTCATTCATTCATTGATTTATTCATTCACTCAAAAAAGTATTTACTGAGAACCTACTCTGTGCCAAACACAATTCTCAGTGTGTTTACAGGAGATACAGTTGTGAAGAAGACAAGGCCCTGCCCTTACAAAGCTTGTATTTGAAGGGACAAGGTAATAATTAACAAACAGGCCTGCATTCAGCTAGTATGGTGAGGATTAAACCAGCTAATAATATCTATAAATTGCTTATGCAGTGCCTGATACATGGTAAACACAGAAAAGGGAGCTATCATTAATGTTAACTATAAATATGAAAATGTGTAGAACAGTAATTGTAAGAGCAACCAATAGGGCTATTGTGAGGATTAGATGTATGAGTTATTTATTATCTACTTGATGATTAATTGAAAACATATACAGAATGATACGTTAAGTCCCTCCTCACCATTTCGGTGAGGTTGGGGCATTTTCTGTTGGCAGCAGCTGTTTGCATCTTGAAGGCAGTCACCGTGCGCCCCTGATCCCTCTGCGCCAATAGGAGTCATTTTGCTGAAAAGCCCTGGAGGGGATGTATCTGTCCTCAAGTGGAAATCATTTAGCTTTGGTTAAACTGAATGAGAGAAACTGGGGACCCTCAAATGGCCTCTGCATTCTGTTGGTGGCACAAAGGAGAAGAACAGTAGCTGGACCCTAAACAGAGGATCTGGCGTGGCTTGCACCAGTGTCCAGTCGCTGGAGACTGTTCCTAAAAACCCTGGTGTGGAATGACTCTGTGCGTTGGCCCTTAATATAACATTCAAGAAAACGGGTGTGTGAGAGCAGGTAAAATGTGCAAGTCAAACTCTCGTTCTGAAATTTTACTGTGTGATTTTCCTACAAGCAGGTAAGCAGAGCACATTGTGGGTTTGAGCTGTGTAAGTAGGGTGCCCATAAAATTTATCAGCCGATCTGGGGCACTTTTGAGAGTGAAAGGGAACAGTATAAATAATTACACCAGAACTGCAGGAGTAAATTGGGACTGTCCTAGGAGGCAAAATAGTGCATGGGTTCACCCAGGGTACCGATTCTTAAGAATATAGTTTTTATTGATTTTTAATGCTCATATTTCTTTTTAAGAAGGACAGGACCGTGTCTATAAAAATGTCTCAGAAGTAACAATATACAAGGGGGGACCCAAAAACCCCAGAACTTATTTATAAAAAATTGTGTACTTATTCTTACATGTTTAAACTTCAGTCACCTTCAAAGTACTCTCCATTTGATGCAGTACACCTGTTGAGACACTTTTCCCACTGCTCAAAACAGTGTTTGAACTTGTCAGTTTTTGATGCCTTTTAGTGCTTCTGCCATTTTTTGTTTCACCTCTTCCACATCGGCAAAAGATTTTCCTTGGTGGACTTTTCTCATCTGGGGAAACAAGAAAAAACTTGCTCAGGGAGAGATCCAGTGAATAGGGAGGGTGGGGCACGGGGTCATGCTGTTTTTGGTAAAAAACTGTTAAACACTCAGTGTAGTGTGGGCAGGTGCGCCCGTAAATCACCTACCATGAAATGGGCAAATACGTTGAAATAACCTTCAGATAAATTCACTGAAGCCAAACACAGGCTCTCACAACAACACCAGCTGGTACACTGATACGCATGGGTTTCTAGAACACTCACCTAGCAAGGGAAGCCTGTACAACAAGGGGCCTGCTCCCAGAAGATAATTCTGGTTTTTTTTTGGGGGGGGCCTCATACTAGTATTTCTCTATAACTGTGACAGCGATATACTAAATATTTTGGGTGCTCTCTGCACTGTGTGAAAGCACTTGTACTAGGCCATATGGGGGCTACGATGTTGTCAAGACATGCCCCCAGGCCTCAGGAAACTTGTAATTTAGCAGGAGAAAAAAAATCATGTATAGTCAACCTCAAAACAGAGTGTGTTGATGCTGTGAGAGAGCTGGCAGAGGCTCAGAGCAGGCACATGCTACTTCTCATGTGGGAATCCAAGAGGCTGCATGGAGGAAGCGGCACTTGAGTTGGCCTTTTCAGTTTGGATGAATGAAGCTTGTGCAGAATGAGGAGAATGGCGGTTCCCCATGGTGAAAGATGTGGACAAAGGCTCACAAACCAAAACTGTGATTGGGGTTAGGGAGTGATGAGCTGCTGAGTGTTGTTGGATTAAGGTGCTTGTGGATTAGAATGAAGGTAGAGATGTGGGTCAGGGCCCGACGGCGGACTGTTGTGAATGCCACAACTTGGCATATGAAGTGCTCAGACTGCTGTCTGCCCTGGGATCACAGAGGAGGGGAGTGAAGTCCTGCTACACGGTCCAGGGCAGTCCTTATGCCCAAGCAGATGACGTGGCCAGGTTTTCAGGAGGACATCCATCTCAGTAGGAGTAAGAATTAATTTTTAGTCCAGACATGACATTGAAAGCAGATCCTTTTCTTCCAAGTGAGCCGGCCTTTAACAGGGATGCAAATATGGTGAGTGGGAAAAAAGTACAAGAAAACCTTTGGATACTTTGGATTCTCTGAAGACCTATTGGGGGGAGAAGGAAAAGTTCTAACTTCAGAAGGAAGTTAATGGTCACAATGTAAAATTTCTCACCACTCACACAGGGATTAGCACACAGTGTTGGCAGAGAAGGGGTATGGGTAGAATGTTCCCAACAGGGGCTCCTGAAAGCTGAGTTGGAAGAAGCACAGAACTTTCATGAGTGGGCCTCAAAGAAAAGGACAGAAACAGCAAGGAAGCGCTAGTGTCCTTTGCCTTGGACCATTGCAAAGTGGTGGCTATGGTGCCCTCCCTCCTACGGGACTGGCTGTGAATGGCCCTAACTCACCGGGAGGGGCCAGGTGTCTTAGGTGGGTTGTTCTGGAAGCAGGCCCAGAGATGGCGATTTGTATGCAGGATGTTTATTGGGGGGCACCCTTAGATTTACCCCCGTGAAGGAGCATGAGCCACAGGACTGGGCAGAGGGAGAAGCTGGACATCAGTGCAGTCATGTCAAAGGCCTCGCTATTTCCCATGTGGAGCCCTAGCCCAAGGTTACCCTTTAAAGTTGTTTCAAGTTGAAGAAAGGGTACCAGGCCTTGGGAACCCCCTCCTTATCTCCATAGACCAGTCTTGCATGTAGGATGCCTCAGAGAGAAGGTTTGTCCTTGGGTGAGGTGACTCCCCACAACTGAGGGCAATGCCAGGAGAGTGAAGACTTCTGTGTGCCTTCATTTATAATATACACAGCACTGAAAAATAGTAAAACTGCATCTCTTCAAAAAGAATTTTATTACCGAAGCTTTTTCCAAGTCATAAAAGCCTTTTCACCATGAATGGATTTGTAAAGGTCCCCTCTATGCCCCTTTACTGATGTATGGAAACCAATTGGGTGGTTTGGAAATTAGTTTTGCTTAAATTATCTAGATAAGTGATTCCTTAACTTGTCTTATTATAAGATCTGTCCCTGAATTTTTCAGCAGGTCATGGCTAGAAACTGGGAATTCGTATTTTCAATAAGTATCTGAGGGAATTCTAATATAAGCAGTTCATAGGCCACACTTTGAGGAACAGAATTAGAAGATGCAGAAGTTCTTTCTTTCCCCTTGACATGAGTCTGAATTAGGCCCAAAGAATACAGCATGAGTAAAAATGTGTAGTTACATCAACCCATATGTGAACATATCTGTAGTTGACATGTATCATATACTATGAGTAGAGGCTTAGAGAAAAATTCCTTTGTAAAGAAGCACAATGCCCTTAGAGAGAATTTATGGTGATTTTTCTCATTCTTACTCACTTCTTCCAAGGTAAGATTTAATTTTCTATGACAATCATTTCATTGAATGATACACACTTACAAACACATAATTTTCTTTTGAAAAATTTAATGATACCGTTCACCTCCAGGGCCTTTTCTTTGCAGTGGAATGATTTGTATAATTTCATACCCTCGTTGCATTCTTTGAATTCTTATTGATAATTGTGCATGATTTGTTGAGGACAAACATACATCAACAGGCATATTGAGTGCTACAAATTATAAACATAAACAAAATAAAATAATTGTCTATCTTTGGTAGCTTGTCTGGCAAACACATTTTACACACTACTTCTTTGACCTTGAAAATGAGATTCGGTCTTAATCAATTTTTCATTCAGTTTGAAACAGATTTGAGTATAGCATTTGTTCAATTTATTAATTTTGAGATTATAATATTTCAATTAAATACAAATATTTTAAAAGACCACTGCATCTTGCTTTCTAATTTTCAAGGTACACAACTGCTACAGGAGGAGGTTATTAATGAGTCTTCGCTGATTCACAAATTCTCTCATCTTCCCCTGACAGCCAATAACCTCTTGGTTTGTAACAGTCTTAATGAACAAATCTGGGTGAACTGTGGTATTCTAATGTGAAAGGTTTACAAAAATACACCACAAGCCATTTACTAGTAGGCAATATATATTATCATTAGTAATTAAAACTACATTACTCTTGTCAAAATGAATGAAAAAGTGAGTCTTATGGTGGTGTGGTACTCCTGTATTTTATCATGTTTATTTCTCATCTGCCTGTCGGGTTGTTTCATGGGTCTCCCACTGCAGCTTCTCCAAAGCCTGGTAGCACTATTAGAGAGCAGCGTGAAAAAGTATGATAAATTCATCCCTTGTTTATGCACCAGGGATCCACTGTGCAAAATCTCATAATCTGAAGTGGGTCTCCCCATTGTCATTAGTAAATTAGCAAAGTTTTGCTTCCCTTATCATTTTAAAAAATGTTCTAATTTCTACTCTTCACTTTCCCCTTCAATTTCTACTATGCATATACTTCCATGTTTCATGAAATACTTTCCTGAAATAAATGGTAATAAAATGGAGGCAAAGAATATGGTGACTACTTTTTCCTTTCCATAATCATTCTACTTACTTATTCAACCAACACTTATTTGGCACAAGACCTACTATGTGCCAAATGCTGGATAGGTAGTAAGGAGAAAAGATTAAAATCCAATGATAGTTCCTGCCCTCTAGGAATTCACATTCTGTTTGGAGACAGCAATGCATAAACAAACTAACTTAAATACAATGTGGCAGAAGTAATGATATTTACACGTGGCTCATACACAGGGCACACACGTGGCACACATGTGCATAGCAATGCTAAAGGAGCACATGGGAGCATCTAACAGAGGATTTCTGTCTGGAAGGCTCCATGCTATGATGGCCATTGAGCTGGGACTGGAAGCACAAGCAGAGAACAAAGAGCAGAGTACATTCCAGGGGGAGAGAACCAAAAAGAGGACAGCTGTGAGTTTGGGGTGAGGTAGGTCCAGTGCCTGAACATAAGGGGAATGGGAAGAGAAAGACTGTGTTGAAGAATGGGAAAAACTCTATGTTAGAGAATGAACTGTGTTCCCCCAAAATTCCTATGTTGAAGCCCCAACCTTCAACATAACTGTAAGTGAAGACAGGGCCTTTATGTAGGCAATTAAGGTTAAATGAGGTCATAAAGATGGGGTCCTTATCCAATAGGGCTGATGTCCGTATAAGAAGAGGAAGACACACCAGAGTCTCTCTCTCCCTGAGCACACAAAGAAGAGGTCATGTGACCACACAGTGAGATGCCTGCAATTAGCCAAGAGAAGAGGACTCAGGACTGCTGTCACCTTGCTCATGGACTTCTCCACCAGAACTGTGAGAAAATGAGTTTCTGTTGCTTAGGCCACCTAGTCGATGGGATTAACAGGGTTTTGCTTACAGTGTTAAGGAGTTGGACGAGAAGTGATAGATGGCCACATAGCAGAGCAGTGTCACAACTAGTTTGGGCTTTTGGAAGACTGCTGTGTGGGCCATGAGGAGGATGGGTGGGAGGGAAATTAGACTGAGGCTATGAATTTGCAAGAAACAAGGGCAAAAGGACAGATCGAAGAGCCTTGTCCCAGGAGTCAGAAGGGGCTGGTGACTTAGCCCCACCCTTTCATTCCCAGCTATTGGCCCTGAAGCAGTCACTTCATTTTCCGGGACTCCTGCCTCCAATCCTGCAAAATGAAGAGAATTGACTCAAGGGGGGCCACTATAATAGTATAACCTTCTGGCAGACATCTCTCTGTGAGAGTCTCCCCTCCTCCATGTACTGTGTTTGGGACTTAGACCATGCCCCACAGTCTAGAGCTAATTGGATTGAAGTGATCACCTGGCTCAGACTGGATCAGTCTGGCTCTTTTTTTCAAAACTTTGGACTGAGAGCCAGTCTGAGTATTAGGAACCAAGTCACATTAATAGTGTTACCAGCAGGTAGTCTGTCCTGAGCACTGGGGAGTCTCCACCCATTGGCCAAGATGGTGGCAAAAAGAGTTTCTTTCACTGAGCTCTGTGAAAGGTAGCAAGATAATTGGATATAGAAAAAAGCAACCCCCCCCCCCAGCCCACCCCCACCCACCGCCTTCTGGTACCAGATCGAGGATAGGACAAGCAGAAGGCAGACACATGGCACCATAGAAATTAAAATGGCACAGAGGGAGGTGCTGATCCAAAGAGGCCTGTCAGTCTAGCTTGAGGAAAGAAGGGATTGGTTGGGAGGTGGACCCACCCGAAGCACAAGAAAGTACCTGGTCTGCCTCTCACCTGGCTAATATAATCCCAGGAAAACATAGAAATGTTCTCTTGCCCACCTAGTGACACACTGGCTGGTATGTTCACACAATTTTGCAGCTCTTGCAGCCACATGGTCCATGACCATTCGGGCTCCACACACAGGCTCCAGGAATGAGCCTGGAATGAATAGCAGCTGGTTCCCAGCTAAGGTACCTGGATGGGGACTATGACTCCCCAGCAGCTGCCTGAGGGCTCCAAAGGAGTGGACTCTAAACTGCAGCGGGAACTCTGGACACTGGTCTTTGTTTTGCGGAGGAGATTGGCTTTGAGGCAGGAGTCCACCATTCTCCCAGATCATGCAGCGCCTGAAAACATTTCTTTCCTTTTTCACCAGCCTCTGTCTCAGGAGTTTGGCAGCTGTGGCAACAGGCAGCCAAACCTACATTTTTATTTGGTTACAATAGCAAGAGAACAAATTTTAAATCCTACTCCTGCACCTCCAGAGCAGCCCCTGTTCTACCTCTTCCTGACACCTGATTGTTCAACTTTTCCTCGGTTCTCCTTGAGTTCTCACCTCCATAGTCCTAATGTAGATTTTTGCTTTAGGCTAGATTAAATCAGTTTCCGTAACTTATAAAAGACATGTATCCTCCAAAACACTCCCTAACCTAACATTTGATGAGTCTGAAACAAGGACATGATACACATTCGTAGCTGGGCCAGCCAGCCACATCCAATCTAGGTGGACAGAGTGGTTGTTCGGGTTCTGTCAGATCCTCACCCCTCCTATAAGGTCTCCCCACTAGTCTGCTGCTGTGTCTAAAATTTCCACTGTAGAGGTCACACCTACGGATATGAATATCTCCACGAGGTCATTGCCAAAAACAGTCTTGGATTATCAGATTCATTACTTATTCATCTATTGGTTGCTATAGACATTTTTGAAAGGGTAGGATTTTGAGGACGGAGAGAGTTAGAAAATATCTAGATCAAAAAGTCCACAGGTCAGAAATGAGATGCCAGGGCTGCTGGTAATAGTGATGGTAGCCAAATGGCCCTGGAGGTGGGGAAGGCCAAGCCATCTGTGAGGCCAACCATTGCACGCTGTGCCGTTTTATCGTGGGTCAACCTTGGCCTGTGAGAAGTTTTGTGACAGTCTAGTGTGGGTCTTCATGTTCTCCATGTCCCTTCCAAGCCACATAAGTAGGGTCCCCTCTAGAAAGCCTAAGTGAGTAGGTTTTGGGCAGGGTCGTGGGCAGGGCATGTGCTGTAGGTCAGAGACTTGTCTCCCAGTGCTGGCTCTACCACTACTGACCCTGGCACTTTAGCCAAGCCGCTTTTCCTCCTGAACTTCAATTCCATTTCTCACGGGGTGGCTGTGGACAGAAATTAAGTAAGGTGCCATATAGAAAAATGTTACTAAATGTCTACATTGAAAGAAAAGAAAAATATCTATACCTACCAAACTGAAATATTTTCCACAGGCAAAAATTCTTTATCAAGATCTGTTAAATGAGTACAGATTAAGAAATTTGTCTATCACAGAATTGTTAGATTTTCTGTTTCGCTCCGAACTTTAATTTCAAGAATTCATCTGGGAATAGGCATGATTTCTTAGAAAATGTTTTGTATGGCTACATTATTATTTTTATGTCTCTGCCTCCAGGCATCACACTGGTTATTTTAGCAAGGTGGCTCTGGCCAGATACCCAGCGTGTGTTAGAATTCTTCACCCGCGGTGTGCTCTGGAGCAGAATGTTGACCTTCCTGAGCCATAGCTTCTTCGTGTCTGAAAACAACTCAAGCTTGCTGCCCTATCTGTGGGCTCTCCATGGGAAACAACAAAAATGATAACCAAGCACCCTTCTGCCAATCCAGTGCTAAGTAATGCAGTTGTATATACGTATTGACTACATGATATTTTTAATCAACCTGAGAAATAAGCACTCGCCTCCTCATTCAAGCTGATGAAAACATATGCCAACAGAACAGAAGAATGTGCTGATTTTGTTCATTTTACACATTGACTTGGTTCCACAGGCAAGAGTCGACTGTTTACAAAGATGTGTGAGTTCATTTACAAACATGTGTGAGACACATCTTCATTTAAAGATAGTGCTGTGTGCAGTGGATAACCTTAACCTCATGGTCAGCCTTGTGCTTTGGACTTAGAGATTTGTATACTTTTTAGGTGTTTAAGGAAGAATTCACTGAAGAAAATGGGAGTTATTTATTTGCATAGTGGCTGCACACCGGTACTGTTGCTGCTGCTGCTGCAAAATGCCCATCAGCACCCGGTGCTCTCTCAGTCGAATCGACAAAGTCACGTTCATCTAGGCCACAGGGGTGTCCAACCCACAGCCTACAGGCCGCATGCGAGTCAGGATGGCTATGAATGTGGCCCAACACAAAATCGTAAATTTACTTAAAACCTTTTTGTTTTTTGCTCATTCGTTTTTTTTTTAGTGTTTGTGTATTTAATGTGTGGCCCAAGACAACTCTTCTTCCAGTGTGATCCAGAGATGCCAAGAGGTGGACACCCCTCATAGGGCCCCAAAGGCTTCACCTGCTGTTATATTGGTCAGAAGCACTAACGGCTCTTCGGGGCTCCTGAGCTGGCCCGTGGTGCCTGTCCCAGCCCTTACGAAACCCTCACGCACACACAGCACCCAGGTGTCCGCCTTCACAGGGGTGGGTGTGGACTGTGGGTAGCACTTCTTAAAACAGAGGGACAGGCCCGAGTGACTCACAGTGCTTCAGAGCACGGGGGCAGAATTAGGGTCCAGTGTTTCTGTGTCTCTAATAACGATGGCAGAGCCTCGCAGGAAAGGCTGGGGCTCACTTCTCGCGTGGACCTGAGCCCAAGTCCTAAGGCAGTCACTGACACCGCTAAATTGTTACATAATCATGAGTTAATTGCCCCATGTTTCTGAGCCTCCTTTCCTCTCCAGTAAGATAGATAGCTGGAAACAAAGTTATGTTAGATAAAACGCCTGGCTCAAATTAAGGGACTCAATAAATGTTTGCTATCTCCTTAATTATAAAACCATTAGATTTATGCAGGATTAGGTACCGTTGCTAAGTTAGTCCTTCCCACGAAGCAAGTGACATCAACCACAATAGAACGTTCCGCTTTATTGATTGGACAGAGACTCGGCAACAGTGAAAGCATCTTTGGGGATGATCCTTGCCAAGTTTTATCTTTCTGTTACAAATGAGCAGAACCAGACGGAAGTGATGAGATGGCTAGTCTGGGTACAAAAATGTGAGACAGAGGGATGTTTTCCACAAGTTCTCACTCATGGAAACATCCTGCGCATCGCTGAGTTAAAGAAGAAGAGTTCTTTTACTCAAAGTCTGCAGATCGCAGAGCCCCTACCTAGACCCCAAGAGTTCTTCTGTAAAATCTGACTTTGAGTTAAAAGCAGAAATGGGTTCTGAGCATCTGCTTTGGAGGCCTCAGATAACACTCTTGCTTATCAAGCCTTGATCAGAGAAGATGCGAGAAACACATGGAAAGGCCTCACCCCTCTGACCTTCCCCCCCTGTAACATTTGGCACTTTAGGAGGGGCCTCGAAGAGAGGTTAGTGTGACTAAGTTCAGTTCCACACACATTTATCAAACCTGTCCCCAACACCAGACCTGCCGGGACCTGGGGTGGAATTGGAAGCATCACAGAGACCAGAGGGCCCTCAGCCTGTGGAGCCTGTTGCTCCAGAGTGCAGCATCTTGGTAATCCCATTCACTTATTTGATGTGCACATTACATTCTCTTTCTATGTTGCAAAACTGGTCCAACAATGATGGAGGCATTCTAATTGTTTGTTGTTTCACATGCGTGAGTTCGTGGTATTGTAAGACATTGTACAGAATATAATCACAGAAGCTCCAAATCCAGTATGGCCTCAGATCTGCAACCTCAGGTGCCCAATATAAAAATGGTCTGCATTACACCATACATTGTGCTGGGAGGATAATACATAGCAGAAACTTGTAATATCTGAATCCAGGCACTGATTGGAGGAATAAATGGAACAGTTTATGAAAAGCACCTCACTCAGTGCCAGGCTCATTGTGGGTCCTTTGATTCACACTGGGCATTGTCAAGATTTGTATCAAATCAGCACATGGTTGCTCCACACAGGCCAGCAAGATCATGAATACAATTAGGCAATAACCACTAAAATTAGAGAAGGGATTTTGAAAGGTCATCCAGTCTCTCCTTATTTCTAACCTAAATCTCTCAGCCATACTTGTAAGCCCAGTTTTCTTGCCCTGTCAAAGCATGATCAGGATGAATAAACTTCTGATTTTACTCTACATGAGTGCCTAAAATCAGACTTGCACCTTCTATTTTTTTTATTTATTTTTAAAAGACACGGCATATGCTAGCCAGGGAGAGATGTTTTTCCTCTGACTTCACAGTCAAACTTCAAACAGAAAGTGCCCTTATTGAAAGACTGGCCAGATGCAGGTATATATCTCTGGGAGTCGTCCTGGTTTCTGTTGAAATTAAGCAGTGAATATACTTCTTGACATGCACACACAAGATTTGTGGCAAAAACACCTTTCTTTCATGTAACTGATTTTCCTTTAATCCCAACCTTAATGTATATCATTCTTGATGCATAATTTCAAATGGGCTTTGAACTAGAGAACACTAACTTTGAATAATGAAGAAATAAATGACAGTTTACTTTATAGCTGGGCCCAGGATACGTGGGGTTGAGGGGCAATGGCAGTATAACTATTCACCTTTCACCTTGGCACAGGCAGGTAAAGCACTGAAGGGAAGTGATTAGTAAGAGGTGACAATAAGTTAAAACCCAGAGGCCCAGCATTCCCATGCATTTGGATTCCTTGGTTTGCAAGGCAGTGTTTAAAATTTAAAAAAAAAATCATCACCAAGACAGAAAAACTGCTATAGTTATATCACAGCACACTGAGTTGCAAACATTTTAATGAAAGACATAATTCTTGGGTTGTCTACATCATACTATATTCTCATGCAAAATACTTTAATACTAGGTGTAAATTACTTTAGACTTTCTTAGCATGTATTGCATTTTTTAATCTTAAGTATTCAGTTCTATTTTCTATTTGGAATGCAGGAGAGCAGTACCTGAATAAAGAAAGCTAGATGAGTTCCACATCTGCAGCCTCCCGTCCCTGCTACCCCCTCTGTTCCTCCTCACCTGTCTACTATCCCCCACCCCACCTCTAAAGCAACCAGTTGCAGGCACCTCCTCAGGTGGAGGGTATAATCTGGTGCTGGGCCAGAAAAGTGAACAAATGCAGCTTTTTCCTGGACGGGATGTTAGAGGCCATCAGAAATGTTCCAGCCACACTGAACCAGGTCCATCTGCAGAAAAGTGAGGCCTACCCCACAGAGCTCGACCTGCTACATGGCAGGATATATTAGAATGGTCACAGAGAACTCCCATATTCATTTACATTCCGAGAAAGACACAGATGAAGAAATTTTAAAATATCCACCCAAAACGCCAGAGCCCGAGGAGGTAAGCGGAACGTGCATGCTGCTCGCTTAACTTGGCACTGTTTCCACGGTCATCTCCGTAAAGCAACAAGTAGACCAAACCTTTCTTGGCACATCCCTCATTTTCTACTTCTCCCTCTAAGGCAGAATTATTCCTATATACCCCTATTCGACTGTCCATGAGTCTTTATTATGTGGTCAGAGTGTCACAGTGGACTGTAGTTGGTGAACAGTGTCATCCTGGACAATCAGTGAGCAAGGCTGGGGCCCAGCTCAGTCAAAGTTTGCTGAATACATAAATGATATGTCTTATGGAGAAAGATGTCAGATTTATACACTGCCATTTAAATCATGTATATTTTCATTTCACAGTCTCCAAATCGTGTAATGAGAGTAGGGAAGGCTCTGTGATGGGGACAGAATTCTGGAATCTGGAATCTGGAAAACACGCAATGACAGGGAAACACTCACAGTGCTTGTCTGCTTTTTCGTTCAGGAGACTGGCAACGTGGCTGCATTTGAGATTTTTTTTTCAGGTTGGGGGAGTGCAAGTGTAGTATATCCTCTGCAGGATTCCCCTTTTTTCCCTGATGGAAAAAAAATGCAGCTTTTACTTATTTATCTACAACCTTTGCAGGGCTCTATTTTTTCAGCTGGTTCTTCCTATCCAGGTTCAGGGCCTACGTAGGGGGTTGGTCCAAGGTTAGCTAAAGCACCAGATGAGAGGAGTGTTGGCATCTGTCCCTGTAACTATTGATTCTGGGGCTATGCCAGGTCCCTGGGGATTGGAAAGATTCCCTATCTGAGGCTACTTGGCTCCAAAAACCCTTCCTACAGCCCCTGCCAAGTAAAACAGTAGGAGCAAATGTTGTGTGGCAACTGGGTATAAACACAACAGTTGGAATGCTTCAGAAAGAAGTTGGGATTTCCTGGTTAAGTGTATTCAATGTTAAAACAACAATAACAGTGTTAAAAACACATTTGGGGATTGTTAGAATGCCTTACCCACTGATCCTCATTATTACCCTTAGACTCATTGGATAAGCTGGTATCTCTGAGAGGTATTTCCTTAGGGATTATTTTAGAAGCTCTGCCTACACAGGCTAGGTAAGGTAAAGCAATGGATTAAAATAGACCCCAAAGAAAGCATATGCAATATTTGTTAAACCAACACCTTTACCTGTAAGAGTAGAATAGTGAAAGGGGAATAAAGAGACATGGGTTCTCCCTGGCCAGGTGGCTCAATTGACTGGAACGTCGTCCCATACACCAAAAGGTCATGGGTTCGATTGCCAGTCAGGGCACATAGCTAGGTGGCAGGTTCGATCCCTGGTCAGGGCACATATGGGAGGCAACCAATCTATGTTTCTCTCTCTCTTTCTCTCCCTCCTTCGCCTTTCTGCATCTCTAAAAATAAAAGAACACATCCTCAGGTGAGGATTAAAAAAAGGAAAAAAGGTGAGAGGCATGTGTTCTACTCTTGGCTATGACTCCTACAAGCACTGAGGTCTTAGGTAAATCTTGTCTCTGACCCTCAGTTTCCTTATCTATAAAGTGAGTAGGTCATTCATAGAACTCTCTGAAGTGCCTTCTTGAATTGAGGCTTGGTGAGCATCGCTGCCCTCTGAAATGGACCAAATGTCCTCAGGCCAGCATACTTTGTGCTTGAATAAAGAGCAAAGGCAGTAAGTTTTTAAATCGTGACTTTGATGTTGGCATGAGGAAAAAGAACCTCATGAATTTTTCACCCAGGGACTACCTGGGGAAGATAGGGAAGGATCCCTGTTATGGGTTGAATTGTGTCCCCCCCAAAAAGATACATTGAAGTTCTAAGGCCCACTCTGAGGAATGCCACCTTATTAGGCAATCAGGTCTTGGCAGTTATGATGAGGTCGTTAGGGTACACCCTAACCGAATATTCTTGGTGTCCTTGTATAATGGGGAAACCTGGACGGAGACAGATGCAAAGGGGAGAGATGTGAAGAGATAAAGGAAGAACACTATGTGAACATGGAGGTAGACATTATGCTGCCACAAGCCAAAGGATGTCTGGGGCTTCCAGAAGCTGGAAGAGACAGGGCAAGATCCTTCCCCCACAGGTCTCAGGGTACATGGACCTGCTAAGTTTTGAGCTTGGACTTCCAGGTCCCAGAACTATGAGACAATAAATTTGTGTTGTTCTAAGCCACCTCATTATGGCTGCCCTGGCACATTAATATAGACCCACCCTGGACCTCCTGAGCTTAGGCTCCAGTGGCTTCTCCACAGGGACTAACGGATGTTTTGCACAGGCTGTGTGTTATTTGACATCTGCCAGATCAAGACAAGAGACAAGAAGAGAAGGGGAGAAAGGGGGAAAGACGAAAAATTAAAGGGTAGCTTTACAATACTGTATGGCATCTCTGAAAGTTGCTACGAAAGTTCTCACCACAAGAAAATTAAATGTGACTGTGCATGGTGATACATGTTGAGTCGGCTTATTGTGGTGACGGTTCTGCAATACACACAAATATTGAATCATTATGCTGTACACCTGAGGTTAACGTGATGTCATATGTCACTTGTACCTCAATAAAATAGTCTTTTAATTTAAAATATTTTTAAGTGATAACACATTATGAAAATGGAGAAGGCTGGGGTCAGGGCTGATATTTAACTGGTACACACAGGTACAAGCTAATAGCTAAAGTATTTACATGTCAAAAGCCATTTCATAGAGGTCACTCAGTGTGCCATTGCCAGGCTGGCTGCCTCTGCCCCGTGGTTGCTCTGTCCCTTCCCAGGGAGGCCCCTCCAGGATTTCTTCAGAATCCAGGAAATGAAGGATTGACTCTTAACCCTTCAGGGGGCTTCTGGATTCTGCCCCAGGGCTACCTCTGCCACAGTCCCTTATGATTGGCCAGAACCAGTTGTTAATAATAGTCTGTCTGATTGAGAGCTTGGACATTTGAGTTATGGTACAGGGCTTCTGCAAATGATGGGAGAGTATGCCATGGAAGGAGGTGGAACCAGAACTTCTGGCAGGATGGGAAGTGAAACAGATGTACAAGAGATCAGAGCAGTAGGAGAGGAAACAGAGAGGAAGAGGGCCTACTGCAGCTGTTACTTCACCTAAAAGTACCTCTGGTCTTCTGGTCATTTTCCTAGCAACCCACCATTGATCCAGCAGAAGGAAGGAGGGGAGGACAGAAGGCATGGAGATACAGCTGAGGTGAGACTTGCCAGGACCTAACTTTAAACTTGTCCACTGGGCCAGAACAGATGCCAGGGCAAGTGACCACCTTTGGATGCAAACCATGGAGACTCAGGTGGGCTGGCAAAGCTCAGAAACTCTTGTGTCAGTCACTCTAGTGGGCGGTGGGGTGGGTAGCAGTAGCACTCACAGCAGTAATAACCCTTTCACCTCTCTACATGCCTCAGCTCAATCCTCACAAGACCTCTAAGAAGTAGATACTATCATTACTGTGGCCTTGTAGTACAGTTTGACATTAGGAAGTGTGATTCCTCCAACTTTGTTCTTCTTTCTCAGGATCGCTCTTGCTCTGTGGGATCTTGTGAGGCTCCATATAAATTTTTGAAATATTTGTTCTAGTTCTGTGAAATACGTCATTGGAATCTAGATAGGAATTGCATTGAATCTATAGATTGCTTTGGTTAGTATGGACATTTAAATGAAGTTATTGGCATAAAAACAAACACATAGATCAATGGAACAGAATAGAGAGCGCAGAAATAAACCAACACCTTTATAGTCAATGAATATTTGACAGAGGAAGCAAGCACATACAATGGACTAAAGACAGTTTATTCAATAAACAGTATTGGGAAAATTGGACAGACACATCTAGAAAAACGAAACTAGACCACCTTCTTACACTACACATGAAAATAAATTCAAAATGGATCAAAGACTTCAAATGTTAGACCCAAAACCATAAAAATTGTAGAAGAAAACACAGGCAGCAAAATATTGGACATTGCTCATAGGAATATTTTATCAGATAAATGTCCCCACTCAAGGGAAACAAAACAAAAAATAAACAAATGGGACTACATCAAACTAAATTTTTTGCACAGCAAAGGAAATCATCAACAAAATAAAAAGACAACCCACAGAATTGGAGAACATATTTGCTGACACATCAGATAAAGGTTTAATATCCAAAATTTATAAAGAACTTATAAAACTCAACACCATAAAAAAACAATTAAAAAATAGACAAAGAACATAAATAGACACTTCTCCAAAGAGGACCGACAGATGGCCAATAAGTGTATGAAAAGATCCTCAACATCACTAATCATCAGAGAAATGCAAATTAAAACCACAATGAGATACCATCTCACAGTGGTCAGAATGACTATCATCAAAAAGTCAACAAACAACAAGTGCTGGTGAGGGTGTGGAGAAAGCACTTTTGCACTACTGGTGGGAATGCAGACTGGTGCAGCCACTGTGGAAAGCAGTATGGAGATACCTCAAAAAATTAAGAAGTGGATCTGCCTTTTGCCCCAGAAATCCCACTTCTGCAAACATATCCAAAGGAGCCCAAAACACTAATTTGAAAGAACAAAAGCATCCTTGTGTTCATTGCAGCATTAGTCACAATAGCCAAGATGTGGAAGCAGCTCAAGTGTCCATCAGTAGATGAGTAGATAAAATAACTCTGGGACATACCACGGAATACTACTGAGCCATTAAAAAGAACATTTTACCCTTTGCGATGGTGTGGGTGGACCTGGAGAACATTATGCTATGTGAAATAAGCCAGTCAGAGAAAGACAAATACCATATGATCTCACCCATATGTGGAATCTAATGGACAAACTGAACTAGAAAGCAAAACAGAGACAGACCCAGATAGAGAGCAGGCTGACAGCTAAGTGGGCAGGTGGGAGGAATTTAGAGGGTGGAGGGACTGAGCAAAAAGGAAAAAGGACTCATGGACCTGGACAATGCTGTGGTGACGGCTGGGGAGAGGGGTTTATGAGGGGACTAAATGGTAATAGAAAAAATTCAATAAAGATGAAAACATTTTAAAATATAAAAAAGAAAATGTAAAATATAAAAATGTAAAAGAGAAAAAGGAAGTAGATATTATCATTAAGTCTCATTTTACAGGGGAGGAATGTAAAATGCAGTAAAGTTAAATAATTTACCTAAAGGCTAGTAAGGAATGGAGCCAAGATTCAAACAGGTATATTTGCCTCCAACTCCTGTGCCCTCAGCCACTGATCCATAGGCCTCTTGTAGAGAGGTTATCTGGCCTTATGTTATTCAGAAGTCACTCAGATCTGAGTGCATCACATGTAACATCACCAATCCAAACCTCAAACCAAGTCTCTTGACCAAGTCAAGATGACTTGTGTATGTTGAAAGAAAAACTTTACAATAGTGAACATTAATGGGCAGGTTGTCTTCCCACATAGTCAGAGACTCTGTCCAAGTGACACCATTTAATACTTACTAGATACCCATTGTGAATGAGTATGGGGCACACCGTGGCCACACACTGGCATTTCACAGAGTTTCTGTACTGGCAACAAAACACGGACTATTCTTCATGGTCAAGCTGTGATCTTGAGGGATTAAATATTGTTTTTACTTTAATCCTGCCCATACACTGATTGGATATAAAGGAGCATTTCTCAGATACAATTCAGATTTATGGGTAACATAAATCCAATTATTCTTAAATGAAATTTGGTTTTATATCTGGCTGTCTCTGGAGCATTCTCAACTCTTCATCTGTGTTTATCCCCAGTCAACCCTGCTTGGTCCACACTACCCAAGCATGCTCTCAAACACACCGCCCTTTAGAAATCAATGTAAATGGAATTCTACCAACCGAAACTAAGCTAATAAGATCTGAGAGGTCATAATGGTACCAGACATGCTATGAATTATAGCTGTAAATGTAGCTCCGTGATTGATTCAACCAACGACAATGAAGGTTCTGGGGAAAATGAGCTATTTAATTTTCTCTTATACCTCACTATGTTCTAAAGCACCTTTAACTTGGGGTTGGCTCTCAGGCGCATTGTGTTATCACCATGTGCATCGTCGCAGGCTGCAGAAGGAAGAGAAACTGTAAAAGTAGAGGAACTTGATTTCATTGCTGGGTCTGGTATGGTCTCACTCTTCTGTCATAGAAAGACCCTAAATCATCCATGTGCATGTTTTACCTCTTCCCTTTAAACATATATTACTTTCCTAAGGCTGCCATGACAAAGTTCCACAAACTGGGGGGCTTCAAGCAATAAAAAGTTATTGTCTCACAATTCTGGAGGCCAGAAGTCCAAAATCAAGGTTTTGGTAGGATTGATTCCTCCTGAAGGCCATGGGACAGAGTCAAATATATGCCTCTCTCTTAGCATCTGGTAGCGCCAGGCTTCCTTGGTTTGCAGATGCATTACCCAGGTCCTCCTGTGTCTCTGTCTTCACATGGCCATCTGCTTGGAAGGACATCAGTCCTACTGCATTAGGGACCCACCCTACTGAGGCATGACCTCACCTTAACTTGACTAGTCACATCCCCAATGACTCTATTTCCAAATGAGGTCACATTTTGAGATGTTGGGGGTTAAGACTTCTACACATCATTTTGGGCAGAAAACTTTTCAAGCCATAGCAACATCCAAGTAGAAAACACATTAGACCTCACGGCACTCTAGATGTTAGGTTATGAATCAGACAAAATAGTTACCAAAACTATAGTACAGAATATGGAAGTTTCAGTTATAAGTAGATAATAACTTTATACTATTTCTACTTTTCAAATTACAAAATAGTTAACACAAAAATACATATGATGTATGTATAAGGTAGAAAGAGCAATAAAATTAATATTGATGTCCCTGTCAGTTTAAGATGTTGACAATTAAATTATAGTCCCCATATGTCTTTACTTAATCTCATCCCACTTCTTTCTTGGTGAGCAAGACCGACTAGACCCCTGCTTTTATGGAACTTACATTTCAATTGTGAAAGATAATAAACACAAAAATTAGGAACAAAATATCAGATAAAGAGAAGGCTGATGCAAAGCATTAAAGTATGGCAATGTGACAGAAAGTACCTAGACAGTGACTTCAGACCGGTAAGTCTGGGAAAGCTTCTTTGGGGTAGTGACATTTAGGCTGACTGCTAATTACAGAGCAGCCAGGACAAGGCATGAGAAAGTGCAAAGGCCATAGGGCAAAACGAGCAAATAAAAGGCGGATGGCTGGAACTTAGTAGGTGAGGATGAGATAAAATCACAGTTAAGAATGTGCTTTAAAAACTGGAGTAAAAAGTTAGATTGTGTTCTGAGTGAAGAGATACTATCAGAGGGTTTTAAGCAAGTATGTAACATGACCTGATTTATGTTTCAAAAGACAACTGGGGTTGCTACGTGGCAGGGGCAGACTAGATGCAGAGAAGCCATCAGGATTAGATTGATAGTAGCACAGATGGACACAAGTGCAGATTTGGGATGTGCTTCAGAGATGTAGTCTATAGGACTTCATGCACTGGATGTGGGAAAAA
>VMDR010004213.1:0-62543 GCA_007922815.1 Macrotus californicus
TTTTTTTTTTTTTTTTTTTGGTTCAATTGTTGATAATTATGAATTTGTTGTCATTTTACTGTTCTTCTATTTCTTAGATAAGTCCCTTTAACATTTCATATAAGAAAGGCTTGGTGATGAGGAACTCCTTGAACTTGACCTTATCTGGGAAGCACTTTATCTGCCCTTCCATTCTAAATGATAGCTTTGCTGGATAGAGTCATCTTGGATGTCGGTCCTTGCCTTTCATGACTTGGAATACTTCTTTCCAGCCCCTTCTTGCCTGCAAGGTTTCTGTTGAGACATCAGCTGACAGTCTTATGGGCACTCCTTTGCAGGCAACTGTCTCCTTTTCTTTTGTTGCTTTTAAGATTCTCTTCTTATCTTTAATCTTGGGTAATGTCATTATGATGTGCCTTGGTGTGTTCCTCCTTGGATCCAACTTCTTTGGGACTCTCTGAGCTTCCTAGATTTCTATGTCTATTTCCTTCACCAGATCGGGGAAGTTTTCCTTCATTATTTGTTCAAGTAAGTTTTCAACTTCTGGCTCCTCCTCTTCTTCTGGCCCCCCTATGATTCAGATGTTGGAACATTTAAAGTTGTCTCAGAGGTTGCTAAGCCCCTCCTCATTTTTTTGAATTTTTGTTTCTTCATTCTGTTCTGGTTGAGTGTTTATTTCTTCCTTCTGTTCCAAATCTTTGATGAGTCCCGGTTTCCTTCCATTCACTATTGGTTCCCTGTACATTTTCCTTTATTTCACTGTTTGTAGCCTTCACTTCTTCCTCTATTTTGTGACCATACTCAACCATTTCTGTGAGCATCCTGATTACCAGTGTTTTGAACTGTGCATCTGATAGGTTCTCTATCTCGTCCCTTAGTTCTTTTTCTGGAATTTTTATCTGTTCTTTCATTTGGGCCATATTTGTTTGTCTCGGTGCACCTGTCATGTTGTACGGGGCAGAGGCTTAGGTATTTGTCCAGGTGGGGCAACCCCGTTCGCTGCCTTGTGGTGCTATATGTAGGGGAGGGATCAGAGAGGGAACAATGCCACTTGCTTGACTCTCTCCTCACTTTCAGTCACTTCCTCCTGCTTCCCACAAGTGAATTGAGCCCTTTGAGTCGCTGTCCTGGTGCTGATTCCCAGGTATGTGGGCTTGTGTACATTCTAGGACCCCATGGGCCCCTCTAATGGACTCTTCTGTGAGACTGAGAGTTTCTCCCGCCATCACAACCCCCAAAGATATTTACAGCCAGAGGTTTTGAGGCTTTATTTTCCCATGCTGGAACCCTGGGTTGCCCCAGTCCGTCTTGCTGTCCAGTTGTCCCTCCCAGTTTATCCACACGTGAATATGGGATATCCTGGTCTGCCAGCTGCTGTCCTGCCCACCTGGTCCACCAGCTGCCACCTTGCTGTGTGCATCCTCTCCACTCCAGCTGCCTGTCTCCACCCCTCCTACAAGTCTGGGTGAATGTTTCTTCTTTGACTCCTTGGTTGTCAGACTTCCATACAGTTCAGTTTTCTGGCCGTTCTTTGTTTTTAAATTGGTTATCCTTCTTTTGGTTGTGTGAGGAAGCAAAGCCTCCATCTAAGGAAGTTTCGATTCTAAATTTGCAAAGAAGGATGCTTGGCTATGAAACTGAACCAAAAAGCACAACTCTCCTGACTTGAGATAGTGGCATGGACCACAGGTGTCCTCAGCATCCCAGCTCCGACAGCAAATCACAGAATGAATGCATCGTGTGTGACAGTCAGGAAGCCCTGCTCTCTGATTTCCAAATAAGCGACAGAGAGCCCGTGACCACCTTCCAATGCATGCTCATGACAATTTAAAATTAACTCTTGTTTGAGGTAAGTATTAGATGGTTTAGTAAGAAGCCAGTGTGCTACTGATAACTTCAAAGGATTAAAAAAGCTTTGTGTTTACCTTACCAGTTATCTTGAGGTCTGTGTGCACATTTGTAAATATCCCTGCCTTCATTTCCTGAAGAGCACAGGAGGCTGGTTTGTAGAAAGTATGGGTGTGACTGTTTTTCCAGGAGAGGAAGTGACTCCATGTCTCAGTAACCTGGTCATTCCCAGTGTTCCTGAAGTCACCCTATTGATCTGTTGAGAAAACTTGCCTTTTACTACCATTCACCTTCCTCCTCAACTTCTGAACAAACCCCTTTTAAATCTCTTGGGAGCATGATAACAATCATGAGAAACCAGTCTTGTAAATGGGGTCACCTGAGCCACTCTGTCCCAAGGATTTCCTTTGTCAGATTCCTGGCGCCCAGTCCCTCTAATTTCTAAAAGGCCGAGAATGCTTCCTCTGAGATGCTGTTCTCTCCTCACAGGAGTGTCTGTTGCTCCAAATGCACATACCTGTGGGGCACGTGGAAGTTTAAACTCATACACGGCAGCACACTCCTTGGGCGACTCTGATTTCTGCTGCTTCTGTCCTCAAGACATTCTGTAGGGCTCTGAGGAACTCCATCTAGAACATTCCTGCCCCACAGTGGCTCCCTCAGCTTATCCCCTTCTGTGGTCCCCTGTTCATCACTCAGAACCCCCTTCTGTGGTCCACTGTCTCACCTCCAAGTAGAGGGCCCAGCGTCCATCCTGGTTGATGCCCCTCCCTCGGGACCATAAGGCAGCAAGTGTCCCTCAGTGATAACAAAGTCCAGGGACAGTGCTCCCGTACATTGAGAAGCTGACAGGGTGTGGGAAGCAAAACTTGCTCCAAGTTGTGTACCTCAGCCTTCACAATGAAAACAAAGAACCAGTGTGAAGGGCACTATGGTGTGGTGTATCCTCTGCAGGTTCACGAAAGCGTTGAAAAGCAAGGTTGACACTTGGTTGCTCCCGCCACCCTGACGTGGCACGTTTCCTGGAGGCTCGTCTCTCATGTTAGATCTGCAGTCCCCTCTCGCAGGGGCGGGCCAGTCATTCCTCCTGCTCTGAATGACAAATAACGACACCCCCTGCTGTAACCGCCATTTCTGTGACTTACATTTTTCTGTGCTGGGCACCGTTTCAAGCTCGTGGTCACTGAACTTTCCAGACCGTCCTGTCCACGACGCACCTCCCTGTTCCTGAAGGCGCCTCTCCCCTTCCACTCCTTGACTGACTTCCTGCCCTGCTGAGACCTGACTTCCACGGTGGAATGAAGAGAGAACTGTGCTCATGGGGCAGCAGGACCTGGCAGGGAGGAACCAAGAACCGGCCTGCAGTTGACCATGGGAGGGCCCTGCTGGGGACAGCTCAGCACAGGAACAGGGAGCAGCGTGGGGGCTGCGGAGCCAGGGGAGGCCTGACCTGGTTTTGCTGCTCACACAAGATGGCATTTTATACAAGGGCCTTGTCGTGGCAAGGGGAACTGGTGTCTGAAGGCTGACACTGCGGTGACAGGGCAGAGCTGGAGACAAGTGCTCCGGGTGGCACATGACAATGCAGGACAGGTTCTGAGTGAACTCTGGAGAGGCCAAGCTGCCGGCTGGGCTCACAGGCGGGGCTGAGTTCTAGCCACACCCCACCCCCCAGCTGGGGTCGGTTCCCGTGGGAGGTGAGGCATGGCAGGCAGGTCACTGGGCGTGCCTTGTCACCCAGGGTCACAAGGTCTGTCTGATTTTCTCTCCTGAATCCTGTCCTGGGCCATCACTGCAATGTCGCCTTCCTGGTTTCTGCAAGGGAGTACATACATGTAACCTGCATGGAAGAAACTCTTCTTGAAATATTAAAGCATAAGACTGCAACCAGCTATTTTTATTTATTTCCATTTAGAAATTTAAAAATTCTCGGGTAAATCTGACAGTCTTCATCTGGGGCTTCTACGGTCACATTCTGCTCTGTAGTCTAGGTGACTGCAAATCGCAATGCACTTCCAAAGTGAACATCTCGACCTAGTTTACAGACCATACTCTCTGTGACTTGCCCGCCTCCAGAAAGATACTTACAGACATTCGAGACATCTGGTGTCACACTATTTACTGCAAGACAGTAGGAACATTTACTGTAGCAGAATACTATAGGCATTTGCTCCTCACTATGTTATTCCTCTTATTTATTGTAGCGAGACTCAATTCTTTAGTATAAAGAGAAATCAAGAGAAAAAATACCCATAATCTTGGGTTTAGAAGTTTGCTGAGATCTGGCGACCCGAACTGTATGTACAGGATATAAACATACTTATTTTTGTACGTACACAGTTAATGGTAACCTATCCGTTATAAATAGCAGGTTTAACTTAGGTTCTACAAAAATAATCATTTTGGATGGGCGCATGCAAACCAGTACACATAAACTTACTTATAAAACAGATCTCTATGCTTTTATTTGCTTTTAAATATAAATGTTGCTTATTTAGCCATCAGCTAAATGATTTCAATGCAAACCCCGCAGTCCCCTATTTAAAGTATAAAACCTGCTTCTATCCACAGCAGCACACCACCTCAAGTGTTCTTCACCTAACAGTAAGTCTAGATAATTCTGTCGCATATGAATTACACATCTCATTTCGTCAGATATGAGACAGTCCTCCAGAGTGAAAGCTTCCTTTGTTTTGTTTTCCTTTGAGCATTACAAATAGTAAGTATTTGTTAAAATATCATGTTGGCTCCCACACGGTCATGAACATGACCGAAGCAAAGCCCCTTGCTCCGGGCGTGACCTGGCGCCCCGGGACACAGCCCCACACAACACTCAGTGGTTTGCGGAGCCGTCAGCACGGGCAGGTGATGGAGGCGTCACAAAGGGCTCGTCTTGCTTCTGATCCTCTTTCAGGCCAGCTGCCTGGTCTGTGATGGAGGAGAAGGACAGCTGGTCATGCTCCATGATGTGCGCTTGGTCCTCGTCCTTGTCCTTCTTCACGTAGAACATTTTTCTGAATTTTTTCAGCTCGTGGAGTTCACAGAAGGTTTCCAGGACGACCAACATGGCAATGAGGCCAAGTAGCAGGTAGCCTGTGGAAGAGGAACATGTGTTTCAGTGGGGTCCCGTCAGGGTAAACCGAGTCACCACACCACAAAGTGTCAGGGGATGGATGAATAAACTCATCGCCACATCTCTAATTGCTAGAAACGCCCTGGATTCTGGGGCTCAAAGAGGAGGGACCCAGACAAAACTGAGGACGACTTCCGCAAAACTGGACTATTCCAAACCACATGGTGCAATTTTTGAGAATAAAAAAATAGTTGGGGCTGGTATGGCATTGTTAGAGGGAGAGAACACTGTGCTCACCCTCGGGAAATCTCCGGGGTGCGGGGCTCTCCACTGCCCGTTTAAGCAGTGCCTCGCAAAACGCTAGTGACATTTTAAGAGAATTCGGATTCATCACGAGCGCTCACAACAAAGCTGGCCACCTTGGAGGTGCTCAGGACTTCCACCCTCACCCCGCTGCAGAATGAGAAGTTCAGCGACAGAAATTACAGTTTCATAGATGACAATTCCTTCAAGAACTGACGTGGATATTAAACAGCCCTGCGCGTGGCTAGTTACGCTTCCACCATGATCCCGAAGCACAGTGATCCTTCGCTTATGTGACCGTCTTTTATTTATTCACTTTTCTGGGGCCCCGGGACCATTCGTTGAGTAGCACTACCAGCTTCTTACGCCAAAAATAAAAGACGACCTGCTGCTTTAGGTAAACTGCTATTCCTTGAAATCTGTGATGGGAAACGGGTCACTTTAAGTCAGTGTCAACACGTTCAAAATCAGTTTTCAGAAAAAAAAAAATTTCATCCTGGAAAAGGAACAGAAGATGAAAACTCTAAGAACAAAATTCCCAATTTCATGTCCCAGTGGTACAGTGTTTGAGATGTTCCAGAAAATACACGGCCTAGGAAAGCTAGAACCAGCAGCCCACTAGGAATGCGGAGACTGATTATCTTCAGAATGTAAAGTAACACAGTTCTAGTATGTTCTACCTTTCGAATGTGGCGATTAGTGTTGATAACATAGCATATTTTAGAAATAGCAAAAACATTGTTAATTGAAACTAGTTGCCAAGTCCCTTCCTTTTCTTTTGTCCGTTATTCAGTCCAACTCTTTAACTGCTGCCAAAACACCCACGGGTTTTCAGACAGAAGCTGGAGGGGTTTCTCCTATCCACAAATGACATACCTTTGGGAACATCTGTGTGCTCCACCCAGTGCCTGCACTACGGGGACCGCCTAGAGAATCCACGCTCCACATGGCAACAACTCTCAAATGTTCTGCAAGGATTCTGTATGATGTGAGAAACTGAGGAAGTCACACTGCTGCACAAAGTTTATAAGAACAGGATTAACATGAGAAAAATAGAGCTAACCAACGTTTTATAGAAATGTATTCAACTCCCCTAAGTCATGAAAAGATGAAATCAAAGAAAGGAGGTAACATTTTAGCTAACATATGGAAAGGAAGCTGAGACAGTGTTTGAAATGTATCACAGGGTTCCTAGAATGCCACCAGGCCAGTGCCACGCCGGGAGCGCCCAGCCTGCCACAAGTAGAGAGTTCTGGAGTCCTGGGAACTCGTGATGTCATGTGGAAAGTGCCGGGCCCGTTTGTCCTGTGAGTCACCAAAAGGTACATTCACTTTGAGCCAGAAATCCCACTTCTTAGAAAAGTATCAAAGTAGAAAGGTGTATACACACAGAAATCTTTACTGAGGTTATTTACAATGTTTCCAAATTGAAAACGATCTATAAATATTTGACAGTTGAGGTCTGATTACATTATGGCTTAGCCTCCTGGTAAAATATTATGTGGGCATTAAAAATAATTACGGAAACTCAGGGAAATAGGAAATCACCCTTGAAACCACTCGGTCAGTAGGTGCTGAACTTGTCTGGCAGCCGGACAGGCAGGCACTCTTCAAAGCACTGGGGCTTATGAGTGAGGTCTCTGCCCGGGGCCAGCCTGGGGTTTAGGGAAGTGCTGACAATACATGGTGGTGTCAGGCTCAGACTGCCCGCCAGGGCCTGGACAGAGCGCACAGAGGCCAGAGAGCGCACTGTGATTTCCTGGGAGGCGCGGCCTGAGCCCCGAGAAAGTCTCGATGCGGCAGCAGTGACAACTGTGGGCACGGGACGGTGCATCTCGTCAAGAGGGGAAAGGGACACACAAAACATTTTCCTAAAACTGGATTTCTAAGTTTCCCAGATATATTCAATTTTTAAAAATCGTTTAAAAATTATAAATCACTAGCCATCTGAAATCTAATACCTACTGTCCATATACAAAATTCTGAAAATGGTTAATATATTCTACCTTTTGAAAAAGAACCAGATGGACAGCAAGATAAACAACTCTTTTAAGTTTTTTCTGGTACATTAAAGAACATGACTGATTGTAACAGGCTGCAATCCTAGTATTCAGTTTTTTAGTTTAAATTTTGAAAAGATCATTTTTTAAACAAAAGTTGGTTATCAAGTCAATTCTGTGTAGCACATTTTCACACTGATTCATAATGTCTGTTATGAGTAAGAAACTGATCAGTACTTTTAAGGTGCCTGGGGAAAATAACTCAGTAATAATAAGATTTCTGCATAAAGCGTTCTGGAGGGAATCACGATGAAGTACTTATGGGAGGTGGCAAACCTGAAAGTTTTAACAAAGAAGCAGTTGGGGCATCTGTGCTCATCCTGCTCATCCGCAGACGAGGTGGAGCAGGGAACGCACACTCGGGAGAGGGGGATGCACACCCGGGAGCGGGGGCAGGGCCCGGCACTCACACGTGACCCCGATCTTGTAGAGCTCTCGGAATTTCTGGCTGTAGCCTTCTCCGGGGACGTAATCGCCCAGGCCGATGGTGCTCAGGGAGATGAAGCAGAAGTAAAAGGACTCCAGGAAGTTCCAGTCGTCCTCCAGGACGGAGAACACGGCCGCCGGGATGAAAAAGAAGCAGGACACGGTGACGAGCCCGAGCAGCACGGCGTGGACGATGGCCACCGCCTGCTTGGAGAAGCCCCAGCGGACGTGGAAGTAGAGGATTGGCCTGCGGGTGACATGGACGGTGATGCGCTGGACCACCGCCGTCAGGAAGAGCAGGGTGAAAGGGATGCCGATGACAGAGTAGATGATGCAGAAGGCCTTTCCCCCGTCCGACAAGGGCACCGTGTGGCCATAACCTGCCAGGAGAGCAAGAGGGGGAGGAAGACACTTTTAAATAAGACACACCTGCTACCTGGACCGGCCAGACGTCAGGTCTGACCCGCAGTGTCACTGTAATTGTCACAGCGGCGAATTCCACGGCCAGAGGCCGTGCCGCCGGGAAGCCACCACCACGTGTAAAATCTTAGCAGCTCTTTGCAGCACCGCGGAGTCTGGTTTCCGGTGCGTTGTCCGGCTGAGCAGCAGCTCTGAGCGCCCAGCAAGGGCCCCAGAAGGGAGAATGCACCACGGGACACCTACTTCTCCAGGCTGGACCAAGCCCTCCCCCGCTGCCCGCCCAGGATCCTTCTTAAAGTCCAAACGCCAGGCTACACTCGCACCCTAAACAGAGCACTCACCGCGTGTGCTAACAGAGACTGCCAACTGGGGGGTGGGCACTAGGACCAGGCTGCGGCCCGGCGGGAGCGAGGATTACGTAGACTCTGCGGGCCTCGAACGAGAGGAAGAAAACGAAGACTAAGGCAGAGCGCCTCACAGCCTGGGGCACTCCTGGCACGTTCACATCACCCCACCTTTCCCCTGTCATTTCCGTTGGTTCCAGGATGCCATCACTTCCCCAAAACAAACATTAAAAACACACACCCACCAGGGCCAATGTCCAGCAAACATGCGTTTCCCTGCCCACCGGGTCCCAGCCACTCCCATGTCGGGCTGGTCCCCCACCGGCCGGCCAGAGAGCACCCTGCAGGGCGTGGGCCCAATGGCCGACTTAAAGGATCTCACCAGCACTTCATCTGGGAAGGACCAACACGTCTGAACAAGTCCTCTCAGGGAAAAAAAAACAACAAAATGCCTTTTTTTGTGTGTGAAATTGGACTCTCAAAAAAACCTCACATCTGCAATTATAATTGAAAGGTGGTTTCAAAATCTGACTTATCAAATATATCCATCCTGCTTAAAAAGAAATGACTGAAAAATACACAGCTTCAGACCCCCAAATTCTCTGCTTCATTCCAACCCCGGGGTGAGGCCCAGGTGGTCACATGTCTTCCCCGGTCCCTGTGTGCCCAGCATCACCGTGGTGTCCCAGGAGGCAGGAGGGGTACAAATGAGCCACAGGGAGCCCAGGAACCCCCTGAAATCATGTGCAATGTATACATCTAAACACATGCGTGTTTTTCCGTGGAGAGATTCCAGAGCTTAGACTCTCAGAAGGGCTACAAGCCATGGTTCTGAGCATCAGTCCCTGAGTCCATGTGGTCCTCCCAACACCCCGCTGCTCCTGGAGTCCTGTCACGAGTGCAGCGTGGTTGATGGAGACACTGGGCACATCGCCGGACCCAGAGAACAGCAACAAATAACAACGGGGGTGCTGGGCACGTCGCAGGACCCAGAGAGTGATAACAGGAGGGCAGTGGAGGCGTGCTGGATGGCGTTCGCAGGACGAAAGTTAGCAGGAGAAAGTCCAAAGTTTACTTTTGAGGAAACAACAGGACCGAGGAAGGAGACTGCTCGCTGAGGGAAGCAGCTCACATCACAGAGGACCGGCCAGTCAGAGCTCTGCTCTACGCCAGTCAGTGAGGAAGGGTGTCTGACCATTCAGATACACGTGGAAACAGCCTGCAAATGGAAGTCTGTTTCACCATAACAAAGGCAACTGGAAAGCGATTCCCAAATCTGGTTATGAGACTCTGACCAGGAGACAAGTGCACTCAGGCAGAAGCGGGGCTGGGAGGGGAGGCTCAACTTCACCAGGAACTTTGTAGGGGAGACAAGATTAGCTGAATCAGTGCCACCAGGTAAAAAACCTTTAAATCCACGATTTTATAATGTTTCTTTGTAGCATTTTTATAAGCGATCTTTCCTAAGAGTACATACATCACACCGATTTGAACCTCTTTCATGTCATCTGTTCCAATAAATTACATGATATCAGTTCTAGCAGCTAAGTAAATACATTCATAGTTTTAAAATATCTTAGGACATAACGTTTACTCTCAAATGATGATAGCTCTTTTTATTAGAAAGGACTAAATCTCCATTTACTACAGTGCTCTCCCCAAGCAACAGAGAGAATCCGGAGATCTCCTTCTGCTGTAATGGCGTCATGCCAGCAATGCGTTCCCACCGAGGGATTAAAACCACCAACGTGCAGATCTTTACTGAAAACCACTTCCTCTCCTGATGCCTAGATAGTCCTCTGAATGGAAAGTAAACGTCGGCTTCACATCTCATTTGCATTCCCACTCCTTCAGTGCCGGGGAGGCTCCTGGGAAAACCACCCTCTCTGTGCGGGGTGCTCGGGTGGAGACCTTAGTGCTGCGGGATGTCAGCGAGGGGGAAGAATTTACTCAAGTGTCCCAGATAAATCATAAAGCAAAGCTTATATTTTAAAACCTTATCATCGTATTAAAATCTATCCCAAACCACAAAGGAATCAGCAAAATGTCAATAACCCTTACATATAAATTTTTCAAAGACTAGTCATACAACTCTGGGGCCCAAGAGACCCAACAGAACAAAGTCTCCTGACAAAATGGACTTAAAAACGCAGGGCCCTAAGATCCCTGCCTCCAACTGCACCCTGGCTGGCTCTGCACCTGCAGGGCAGGTGAGAGTTCATGTGCAATGGGCCCATACTCATGACCCACTCCTAAGAAAGGTCGTTTCCGGACACCCTGCCAGCTGACTCCCAGGCGGGGGCTCTGCCTGCTTGTCTGACGTGCGAGTCCTCCTGAGAAACCTCTGGGGACCCCATTCAGCACCTCAGAGCAAGGCTCCGATGCACAGCGTCTCCCCATGACCTAGATGCTCTTCTGACAGGCGCGCCGCCGGCCCCCGCCTGCTGTGACCCTGCACATGTAACAGATATTCTCATTTACATTATCTAGGGTAATGGGTGGGTATAACATATACATTTTCCATAAGTTAGCTTGATACATGGTAAAAAAAAAAAGCTACAAAAGAAGAATGCCAACCTCTGAAATCAACCCCAGTAGAGTTACTGAAATAAGGTGCAATGTCTCTCTTCCGCAGAACCAACTTTAGTTTGCAGTCCTGGACGGGAGCTTATTTGCTCCTCTCCCCCCTAGACTGTGAGCCCTCTGAGAGGCAGACGACGGCTCTCTCCAGGCTCCTGGCCACGGTGCCCTCCCACGCAGGGACAGCGGTAACACTGAGGCTGTGAGTGGCTTCAAATTCAGGAGGGGGAGAAACTCAGGCCACAACAATGACTAGGCAGCACGTCTAGTTGACGTTTTCTGCCACTTTTACCTTGTCCTTCAAATAAGCTTTTCTCCCCACCGCTCAATAAATATTAACTTCCAGATACTTTGCATACAACAGGTCTTCTTGATTCTCTTTTTTATGGCAATACTTTTCAAAGACCCACAGATGGAAAAACTCTGCTCGCTCCAGCCACCTGTGTCACCGACATGACACGGAACATACAGCTTCTGCTCCTTTGCTTACAAAAGGGAGTTGTTTGCTAGAGAGAGAAATGCTGGCAAAGGCTGCCAGTGCATGTGACACTGAGTACACGTGAGAAGGAGGCACAAGTGGCAGGAGGCACCAGGTGGAGGAAGTCACAGATGTGCAGGTTCTGAGCATTTTCCTGGGCATCACCTTGCACAGATGGTTCCTCGTTCACTTCCAAAGAGAGAGGCACTGATACTCTTAGTTAGGACCCTGTCTGATTCTTTGCTTGGAGAGGCCCTTCTGAGAGATGGGCCAATCAGCGCTCTGCATTTAAAAACTGGAGGATCCCAGCAAACGCCTGAACGTCACGGGCAGAGCACCCTGCACTTTCTGCAGCGGGAGTTTCCCGATATGGCGCTGTGAGTGCGGTGACAAGCATCAGGAGGGATAGCTCAGGCTGTACAGAGAAGGCAGGTGCGCTCCGAACACCCAGCAGCCCCTCTTCGCTTGTTGCCGGTCGGTGTGTGAGCCTGAGTGTTCACGGGGCTGTGAATCTGCACAAGAGTCAATCCTTGTTCTTATTTCGACTTCCCAAGTGAGAACACCTGTGAAGAGCTTGGACAACTTGCTCCAAGTCATAAAAGTAACTGGAGCCCACAATCTCTCTGCAGGGCTCGCCTAGATATAAAGGCTGATGAAGCCTCCAAAGTCAACGCAGGTCCTAATGTCACGCCTCAGGAGCTCATGGCGACCAGGTGACAGTATGGGCCCTCACTCAGAGAAGAACAACCGTGCCTTCCCTGGGCCTCTGTGGAGCTGAGTATGAGACACCGAGTCCCAGGAGGGGACTGAGAATGAGAGGACAGGAGAGGAGACAGGGAAACAGTGCTTGGGGATGGACAAAGGGCTGTGCGACTCTCACCCAGCGTTGCCAGGTCAGTCTACAGGTGCGGGAGGGGGACCAGCACAATCCCCACCAAGGGCCTGAGGGTGGGGGCACACGGCACGGGAGCTCCACTGTCCTCACTCCCGTTGGGCAGCCACACGGACAAACGACTGTGGTAAACGACAGGGTCATCAGTGAAGACGAGGACAGAGCACTGTCCTAATGATGACAGAACATCAGGAAATCATAACACATTAGTGGTGACCACAGAAAGCAGAGTTTCTGTGGCAATAACAATGTCAGTGATTTAAGTACAGAATAGAGTCCAATAAAATTCTTGTCTTCCTGTTCAACTAACTTCAATGGTGATAACGCCACATGGAGTCCCCTGTCTGTGAAGATACAATGGCAGAAGCACCAGTCAAATAAGATCCAATGGCCTGTGGTCCAGAGGATTGTTTTATTCCGGGAGACTAATGTAAACACTCAGTGTCAGGTCACAGTTGAAACAGAAAGTGTTCACGGCCCTGGCCGGGTAGCTCAGTTGGCTAGAGCATCATCCAATACGCCCAAGTCTCAGGTCTAATTCCTAGTCAGGACACAGACAAGAATCCACCAATGAGCGCGTGCGAGTGGAATAACAAATCGATGTCTCTCTTTCTCTTTCCATCCTCTCTCTCTCCAAAACCAATCAGTAACAATGAAAAAAACTGTTCGTTGTAAAAATGGTCAATGACTCAATACATAAGTGCATTTTCATTGTAAAACTTCCAAAGCACATGATGAAGCAAGTCTCCCTTACCACCCGCTCCCTCTCCAGTTCCTTCTAGAGGTCAGTTAGGAGTCGGTAGCCAAAAGCTCCTGAAATCTTTCTAAGCATTCATCCATATTCCTAGAAAAACTGTTTTATTTTGTTTTCATCATAAATAGTATTCCACGTGTATTGTTATTCTCCAGTTGTCAAGTTTCCCTTGAACAATGTCTCCTGAGAGGCATGAAGACTTTTAAATGCCGTGTTCGATGCTAGGCAAGCCCCGCTCCCTCATCTAACCCGCCCCCAGTGGTCGGACATTTCGGGTGTTTCCAGTTTCTCACTGTGAGCACCGCCAGGTCAATGGTCGCCTCACAGGTCACGGAGTCCCTGACAATGAGTCACATATCTCTGCGGTTCCCTTCCAGCCTTGTGTGCTACACTAACTTCCAGTTCAAAGGAGAGCTTATTCTCAGAAACCTAAGCCTGAGTCGCTAATGCTGGAACCCTGCCTGGCTCCCGGCAGGAGGCCCCGCCCGCAGGCTCAGGCACAGTCTCCGGTTGGGGGCCCCTCCCCCAACCCCACCCAGACTGCACCTGCTTCTGGCAAGGTGTCAGAACCGGCCCTTGCCCTGATGCACAGGTTCCCACACCTTCCCTGGGGTCCTGTCCCCTGGTCTCCTCACTTAAAACTGTAAGAAAACATAAAAACGGGGTGTGTGCAGTTTTTGTTTATTTAACAAAGGGCTCATTGGCAATAAACCATTCTCTCTGGGCGCTCTCTGGACTCCGCTTACGACCTTGTGCACACAAACAGCTCCGTCTGCACCGATGACTCTGATCCAACATCTAGATTTTCATTGCTTCCTGCCCGCTTACTGATCATTTGTCATAGATTATCCAATTAAAAATGTTTACTTTTCTAATTTTAATATCAAGGAAGCAATTTGGCCAATTCAGGAATTCCTACTATGAACTCTTTATTTTCTAAGAGTGGCGATCATCGGGGTTCATTGCCTGCGACTCTGTAAGCCGTGCTTATTCTAGTAACACTAACAGTGCTCACCTCCGATTGATCCCGCTGTCACACTAACAGTGCTCACCTCGGATTGATCCTCACTGTTTCATTTCTATGCGTTTTCCTCTCCCCGGCACTCTTTACCATTTAACTTTTAGTTGATTTAATTTTTAATAGATTTCATTCATTTATCTTTGAGAGAAGGGCAGGGAGGGACAAAGAGAGGGAGAGAAACATTGACTGGCTACCTCTTCCACGTGCCTTGACTGGGGATGGACCCACAACCCAGGCGTGTGCCCTGGCCAGGAATCGAACTGGCCTTTCGCTTTGTGGGATGACGCCCAACCCACTGAGCCACACCACTTAGAGCTACTGTTTGATTTTTAAATGTTTTAAATGATCATTTTTAGCTCTAGAGTCCCGATCACAATGAAGCTTTCTCTTACAGGCTTGTCTTTCATATTTCCCTGTTTCTCAGCCTGTTTTTAAGGCGTGTGTCTGCTGCAGGAGTGTCTTCTCCCACAGCCGTTGTGCGTGCTCACAGCCAGCATCGCCTTAAGAAGCCCTGCACCGTAAGACCGAAATCCCGATGTGAGTGTGTTGAGTAAACTTTGTCAAACAATCCACTGTCCTTCTGCCATTCCTCCCGAGCTGGCCAGTACCTGGCGGACACCCGGCTTCAGGTCCCCCGTCCTGTGCAGGAGCCTGACTTCGCCAGGTGCTGACAGGGACACTCACATTGGTCAGTTACAATTGAATCACATGTGCAGGAAGGTACTGCATGCTACAGTAGTACAAGTACAGCCAACGGTCAGATAAGGGCGTGTTTAGCTCATCATCACAGTTAAATGTACATGTCCCTAGGGAAAAAATCAGGCCCTGACTGGTGTGGCTCAGTGGACGGAGTGCCGGCCTGCGAACCAAAGGGTCACTGGTTCGATTTCCAGTCAGGGCACATGCCTGGGTGGCTGGCCAGACCCCCAGTAGGGGGCGCACAAGAGGCAACCACACATTGATGTTTCTCTCCCTCTCTTTCTCCCTCCCTCCACCTCTGTCTAAAAATAAATGAATAAAATCTTTTTAAAAAAATCAGGTAATGATCTTGTTCCCTCCCGATTACCTGCTGTGCTGTCTATTGAGCACTGTCATTTAACGCCCTCGTTAGGCTACTTGGGGCACGAAAGGCAGCGCATGCCCCACAGCCCAGCATGAGACTGTAACTAATTTACTTCACCTTTTAGTACAGCTTCCCCAGAATTCCAAGCAGTCACACTTATTGTAGTTTCCGCCGGAAAAAACAGGCAAAATGAACAGGTTTGTGACCGGCTGAGTGACCTCAGCAGGTTTTGGGGCTGCTAGCCCTGGTGTCACTCACTGGGGAAGTGGGACAGCAGCTCAGAGGGAGCAGGTCGGGTCACAGGCGAGCCTTTTATTATCTAGGGTTGACCGACCTGGGAGGTGCAGCGCCCTCAGGATCATCAGCAAGAAATCAAAAGCTCAGAACAGACATACTTAACACAGGTGGACAGAGAAACAGAGCCCCAGCTCGGGGAAGGCCTGTGCATCAGGCTGTTCCGGGAACCAAACCAGGAAGAGCCCAGGGTGCTGGGGGTAGCAACGGGCAGGCGTGCTTGAGAGCATTTAAGAGCGTCAGCGAACATGGTCCGTGAATAACCACCGGGAGACTTGGCACTCCTGGGACCTTTACGTGACCCCCATTCTTGCTCCCTGTGAACGCCTGCTTCCACTCAGACCAGGGAAGAGTGTTCTGAAGAGAAAACACTCATTGGGCACCCTTGCCTTTCATCTTCACGCCAGCTCTTTAAGTGTACAAGTCCGTAGTTTACAGACAAGAGCTGCGTGTGATGAAATCGTTTACCCCAGTTCTAGCTGCAAGTGCAGGAAGGAGGGAGCTTTGAGCCTCCGGTTTCCCACACTTTTAAATCCGGCCACAGGGGCTGGGGGAGGGGCACAAGGGAAAAGAGAAGAGGGGCCGTGGCCAACTCCATGGGAACTAAGAGCTGGAGAAGTCCCAGTGTTTGCAATAAAGCAACACTCCCAGATGGAGGGGACCCAGGACCAACAGTCGCCAAGGGGGCTTGGCTATTCCATGCCCAGATCTCCCAGAAATTTGCCCCAGCCCTGGAGGCCCAGTGGCCCCAGGGGAGGGCCAGGCTACCTGGGCAAACACTGACCCCTCCAGACCTTCCCCTGGCTCCTGGAAGGAGGCGACTTCAGCCTGGCCCAGTCTGTTTTCTTATTCATGGCTGCCCTTGCCGTGGGCCACTCCCAGGACTTCTCGGCCCCTCTGTTCCCAGGTGCTCTACCCTGGAGGGAATGCCCAGGCTGTCTCTAATCTACCCGGTCCCCGTTCCAAGAGAACAGGCATTAGCGCTGTGGTGCACGCAATGCACGCTGGTCCCCCAGCCTGCGGCAGAGGAGGCACTGCCCTCGAGGTGCCCGTCCTTCTCAGACTAGCTGCCGCCGCCACCAATGCACGTGTCCATGTTCCCCCTGCCACTGTGTCATACACAGACGCCCCCCGACCCAGGACACTTGAAGAAAGACTTAAAACCCTGATGGGGGGATTCAAATGTTGGAAAATTTTTAGTTTCAGGTAACAGCTAATAAGGTTAGTGATCAGCATATGGAAAAAGCTGTTGTCTCAGGAACTGAAGGCATGACCCACCTTGACTCCAGGAGACCACCTTTGTGTCTCAGGAGGAGGACAAGCAATCAAGATGGTATCTGAGCCATGGTCCTCCAGGGCAAGATGCCCACCGCCCAGGGCACAGCTGAAGACCAGCACCCAGGACACAGGAAAAAAAAATGCTGCAGATTTTTATCTGATTAACTTTTCCCTGAATTCCAAACCCCTCACCTAACTTTTCTCCTCCTTATAAAAAGGGCCAGTTTAAAACGGAATTTAAGACATCTGTTAGGGTACAAACCTGCCATCTTCTCAGATGGCCGGCCATCTGAACAAGCGCCCGCAAAGATTTAATCCCCGCCTCTGCGCATCGGGTCTGGCACCGACAGGCAGCACCAGTGCCGGCTTTTCTGGTTTCAACCCAACTCCAAGCCTAGTTATCGCAGGAAAGCGCACGGCTGAGGAATCACACGTCGTTTTCTAGTCTGTCGTTTTTAATCTATTTCTATTTTCCACTCTCACTCATTCTCGACCATTTCTTAGAAATTCTGACAACAGGAAAGTTGAAGAAAGCAACAGAACAATGGGGTCTAGTGTTTCCTAAAGCCTGGCATTTCACCGACTGATTGAATAAAGCCTGATACTTAAAAAATGAGGCTTCCTGACCTATTAACCAACAGCATTTCCTCCACGGCCTCTTCCCTCAGGTTTGCGTGCAGGTTGGACAGGATTATCCTGCAGCCCAAACACCCCGAGGTTTACAAATCATTAGCAGTAAAGGCTTCCTAGGGATGTCCTTTTTGAACAGGGTTTTCAGTGCGAGCTGTTGGCACTTCCCCCGGGCATGAAGGGAAGCTGTGCAGACAGCTCCGGGCTTCAATTCCTTTCCCCTGGGAGCAGTGGGCACCTTGCCCTGTGGCAGAAAGACAAGCTCCAAGGTAATGGGAAAAATGCTACATGACAAGAAGACACACCATTGACCTGGTGCTGAATTCCTACCCCGCAGATAGTCAGTGTAGATCCTGGCTGCCCCGAGGCTCTGCTCCAGGCTAGACACCAACGTGGCCCTGAACCCTCCCATTGTATAAGGCATGGGGGAGCCCTGGGCACCGGCTGAACCAAACCCCATCCCCACGCCTGCCTTAACTGGGACTCCAAACGGTGACATCCCAGGGGTTCTGGTGACTTGGGACAAACACACAGATGTCCACTTCCCCTCGGAGAGACAAGCTCTATACCTTTTGGAGGCAGAGGTTCCCAGAATAAGGTTATTTTTCCCTGTTAGACTTGAAAGACGCCGAGGCTCTTGAACCTTGTGGACAGAGGGGGAAGGCACAGTGTCAGGCCTAGAAACTAAAGGCGCTGTTTGGGAGGCGGGCGGAAAACCGCAGCCCCTGAACCTGAGGCTGGGTTGCGCCTCCTACAGGCTGTGGGCCTTCATCTCCTCGTCCATCAGACAGGAGTGCCACTCCCTACCTCACGGAGGTGCTGCCCGGGTCACACGAATACCCCGCGTGGAGAGCCGACAGCAGGAATGCTGGTGGAGGCCAAGTGCAGTGAGGGCAAACTGCTCTACCGGTGCCCAAAGAAATAGTGATGGGGACGCAAGGGTCAGAAAATTTTAGTTCTAGGTCAATCATGTAAACCGAGTAATGCACAGTTTCAGGAAGCGAGATTCGGCCCACCCGGCCTCCAGGAGACCACCAGCAATTCGAGCCATTGTGTCCCAGGGAGACACACCCTGCTGCCCAGGAAACAAAGAATATCACCCAGGGCATGGGACCCAGGCAGACAGTCACTGGTCAGCAGATGAAAGACTGCATCTTTTATCGGATTAGCCTCTCTCCTGAATGCCAAACCCCTTACCTACACTTTTTCTCCTGATAAGAAAGACTGGCTTGAAAGGAAATACAAGACGGTCCGTTAGGGTCCATAACCTGCCGTCTTGTCAGATGGCCGGCCCTCTGAATGAAGCGTCCATAAATGTTCGATCCCCGTCTCTGCTCATCGGGTCTGGAAGTGACAGGCGGCAGGAACGCCGACTTTTCCAGTTTCATAGGTCATCGAATCATCTCGACAATACAAAGGGGGGCACAAAAAAAACAGGAATTATCTTCTGGATGGTGGACCCCTTGTAGTACAGGCTGCCCCGTGCTAGGTGAGTGTTCTAGGATCCCATCTGTGTCAGTGTACCAGCTGGCGTTGTTGTGAGAGGCTGTGTTCGGCTTCAGTGAATTTTTTTTGAAGGCTCTTTCAACGCATTTGCCTGTTCCACAGTGGATGATTGACGAGGGCATCTGCCCACACCTCACTGAGTGTTCAGCAGTTTTCAACCAAAGATGGAATGGTCTCTGTGCCCCACCCTCCCTATTCACCCAATTTTGCCCTGAGTGACATTTTGCTTCCCCAGATGAAAAATGTCCTCAAAGGGAAACGTTTTGCCCATGTGGAAAAGGTGAAATAAAAAACCGGCAGAAGCACTAAAAGGCGTCAAAACTGATGAGTTCCAAAACTGTTTTGAGCAGTGGAAACATCTTAATAATCATATCGCATCAAATGAGAGTACTTTGAAGGTGACTGAGGTTTAAACATGTGAGAATAAATACAGTTTTTTATAAACAAATTCCTGGCTTCCAGGGTTCCCCCTTGGATATACACTGTGGGCCACATTGTCCCAGCAGACTTGCCTACATCTTGCCCACACCCTTCAGACACCTTCCACGTTGGTCACAGCCCTCCTTGATGACCAGGACCTCAGAACAGTGCTCAGGGAACAATCTGAGACCCAGGAACTGTGTGGGTCTCTGCAGTTTGGGAGGATACTAATGACCTCCCACCCCAAGAGAAAAATCCAAAGCTCCCTCACAAGTTCTCGCTCCTTCCCTCCATCCCGAACTGACCCAGCATGATGGCCATTCCATTAATATCGTATAGGTGGATCCCAGTGGATCCCAATGTCCACAGTAGGAGGGAACTGTAGGTCCCCTCCCACAGAATTTCTCCACCAGGTGGTATATCACAACCAATAGAGGCACAAAACAGTTCAGAAGTTCAAGCTCTCTCCCCTTTGGAACTTGAAAGGTTTGGCAGAAACAGGCAGCCCTCTTCTGGAAGCTGCATGCAGCTACTTACTTCCTGGTGACATCAGGTGACAGATCTGTAGGGCTGTTCCCTGAGGGGCAGGCCACTGAGAAGGGTGCGGTTCTGGGCCTAGGACACGGCACTAAAGCAAATCCACTCTCCAGGTTCGCAAAGACAGCATACCCCGTCATGCAAGGGCAGATGACATCCCGGGACACACTCATCACTTGATGACCACCCATGTCACCAAAAAAAAAAAGACTTCTGGCACTCCGCGTGCTACCTGGAAGCCTAGACACTTCGGTACCTGCTGAGCTGACCTTAGGGGCCTGGTTCCTACTTAGGGTCACTCGAGTGCCCTGGAGTATAGAACACACTCCTAACGAGGGGTCGTCGAATGTTAACTTGCTGCCCTCAGAGGACATTACCACGTAATTTATCTCTGTGAAGAAATATGACACTTTTCACTTCTGCCAAGTGTCTGACACCATGACAGACTTTTTCTTCTGGGAAGTATCCCTTCTCTCAGCTCTGGGTCCTGGCCCAGGGGGTGCGGGGTCTACATCAGAAGCGATGTGAGTGGGGGCTTCCACAAGGAGAGGCCCCCGTTTCTGCAGTGGTCCTGGAGGACAGGTGAGGACAGGGGAGCCACAGCGCCCACAATGGACACATGCCTTTGTCATAGCCCCCGAGAGCACCACAGTGTCACCTGCCTGAAGTTCTCTGGTACAGTTGCCAGGAAAAGAGAAAAGGAAGAGGTGCAGGCGGGGGGGGGGGGGGTGGAGGGGAACGGCCTCAGCAGAACGGCAGCGCTCAGAGGGCCTGCAGCTGGCCTGTGGGCGCAGGGAGTACCCATCACACGCAGCGTTCTCATTTTGTGTATATTTGAAAATAAGCTATGACAACAAACAAAAAAGCCGAGGATTTGAAATGTGGATGCAAGAACACAGCCTTTCATCTGGATGAGCTCTGGAAGGAAGGTCTAGACTTTTTGTGGTCCTTGCAGCCTGCCTTTGTACAGAGAGCCCTGGAAGTACACCTTCCCCACACACAGAAGACACCACAGTCTCTGCCCCAGAGCTGCTAAAACCTCAGACTGTTCTTTGAGGAGGGCACACGCCCAACCCGCAGGCAGCCTGGAAGTCCACAGCTGACCGGTTGGAGAGAGGGGAACGGGTTCATTTCCTCAACTGAGTTTCCAAGGGGTTAGACCAGATTAGCTCTGTGCCTGCTCCTAAACGTGGGACAAACTTCTCAGAGGAGCTCCGGTCCATCTGCCAGGGTGCAGAGGTGCGGTGCAGCCCAGGGAGCGCCCTCTGGCCTCCCCAACCCGGCACTGATGTGCAGTGTTCCAGAAAATGCCATTTCCCTACAGCTGTGGGAACCTCCAACGGCCACACACAGCTGCCCCTGCACAGGCTGGGCGGACTTCCATGGCCCCGAGAAACTGCTGCCGGGTGCACACAAAGACCCCAGAGAGCAGAGTGCCAGAGCGGAGCAAGAACCTGGAACCAGAACCCGAAGGCGAGGCAGTCCCACCGGCACCATGGCACTTAGGCTTACTGGTCCGATGGTGCTGCGGGCAGCGAGGACCAAGGGCTGAGCAGAAGAGGAGCAGGGTCGCGAGGGCAGGAACGGTCACATCCATCTCGGTGGCTCGTGTGCCCTCCTGCCAGGGGACGTCACGATGCTCACCTCACTCCCAGCTCACCTTGTTCCCACCGGGCAGCCGTGCCTTCTGCTGCCAGGTTATTTCAGCCCTAAGTGTCAAGTCCTGTTCGCTGAGCCCCAGCTGTGTCCCAGGCAATGAGATGTGACCACACCACTCACACGCGTGTGTGAAGCAGCTGTGATTTGTTAGGGGGGGCAACCTTGCTGGGGACAAACAACCGGCTGTAAGAGCTGAACAGCCACAGGAGCCCAGGGGAACACCGGCAGGCAAGTCGTATAAAAAGAGGTAAATGGAAGGAACAGAGGCGCAGATGACACACCACTTATAAAACTGTCACACAAAAAACGGGATTCAGGTACCACTTTCCAAAAGTCTGACTGTCTGGTCCAACAAAGCCACTTTGAATACAACTAACTCCCAGATGTGCCAGATTTTAAGGCGTGATACAGAGCAGTGAGCCAGGAAGAGGCCCCAACCTGCTCCGGGTTTGGTGGGAAGGTCTGTGGGCACTTTCCCCGACGGGTTCTGCACGAGCTTCCCTCCCCAACAGCTCTGCTCACGCATGTCTGTCTTCTCCAGGTCGCCAAGGGCTTCGATTGATCGGGAGAAATCCTGAACTGAATCCCATCCTCAGGTTTCTCAACTTCTCAGCACAACTGACTCCTTCTGGAAACACTTTGCTCCCCTGGATTCAGATGCACCTTACTCTCAAGGGCCGAGAGACCCTTCTCAGCATCTCCCGCGGGTCCTCCCTCCCCAGGAGTGGAGAGAACCCTCTGCTAGGCTTCCTCAGACTCTACCCATCCGCACTTGGTCCCACAAAAAGAGAAACAAGAGTGCCAGCCCCAAACCATGCCGTCCAAGGGGGTCAGAGTCTAGCCTCACTGGGACCGTTTTTGGCAGCTCCGCCCCGGGGACTGCATCAGAACCGTGACTTTAAACACCATCTTTCACCCGTGGCTCTTCCACCCGGCCGCAGGTACACCTGGGGAACTCTTATTAAATACTTTGTTATTTCAACTGGCCTGGAAAGGAACACAGGAATTGATGTTTTTTAAGCTTCCCAAGACTCCAAATTACAGCTAACTGAGCTATATACTAATGACTCCCAAACTGACTTCCCTTCACCTCTTTTCTGAGCTAATTCATGCCTGGCATCCCACTCGAAATTCCATCGGGGATGTGACGAAGGCATCTCCAAATGACTACGTCCACAACAGCTTTCTTGAATGTGTCATGATAAGCACCGCCTCTGCCCCCAGCATCACCTCCCACCCTGAAAACCTCAGCCTGAAGTTGCCCTCCGCGAATCTTTCCCATTTCCGGTAACACTACTAGTGTCTGCTCAGCTCTTTCAGCTCAAATACCAAGCAGATTTTTAGTTCTTCTTGGCCTTGCCCCCAACGTCATCAACAAGCCCGACAGGTTCAAGTTCCCCATGTTCTGAACCAGAGCACTTCCACTGTCCCCACTGCTGCTGACCCAGGCCACGGGAGCTTCCCCCAGGGTCACTTTCTCAGCCGCCCACTTGGTCCCCAGGATCCCACCACCCCTCAATGCGTGCCAAATCCCCGGGACACTTGATTGAGTTTCCTGTGGCTGCCGTGACAAGTCACCACTGAGCTGGTGGTTTACGACAACAGAAATGCGATATTCTGCAGTCTGGGCCCAGAAGTCTGAAATGACGATGTTGGCTGGGCCACACTGCCTGCCAGAGGCTCTGGGGGAGAGCCCTTCCTGCCTCTTCCAGACCCTGCGGGCCCCAGGCTGCAAGGAAGGGGCAGCTTCGGCCTGCAGCCCCAACTCCAGTCTCTGCCTTGGTCTCCGAGGGGTCTCCTCTCTGTGTCTGCTCCTCTTCTGCCTCATGTAAGGACACTCGTCCCCGCATTTAGGGCCCACCCAGGTCATCCAGGCGAGCTCTCTCAGGGTCTGTAACTTAATTACATCTGCAAGGACCCCTTTTCCAAATAAAGCCGTATCTATAGGTTCCAGGGGTTGGGGCATGCACATACATTTTGGGGGGCACTATTCAATCCACAATACTGTATGGCTGACTTTTAATAATGAAAATGGTGTCATGTCACTCCTCAGAGTGGAATGCTCCAATGACTTTCCACGGCAAGTGCTAGGACTGTGCCCCTCACAGCTGCCCTCCAGATGTACAGGCCTCTGTCTGCTCTTCAGAAAGCCCAAGCTCCCACCTCAGGGCCTTTGCACTCACTGTTCCCCGGCTTTAAAGTCTTCTCCACCCGTCTGCATTCAGGTCTCCGACCACTATTGCTGCCTCAAAAGAGGCTTCCAGATCCCCCTCTCTAAAGTAGCCCCATCTGCTCCCAGTCACCCTGAAGCCCACTAGCCTGTGTCAATTTCCTGTACCCCCAAACCAGTCTTATTTAGTTGCGTGCCGACTGCTGCCCCAGCTGCGGTGGAGGCAGGGACCAGGTTTCTGTTGTTCATGTTGTGTGCCTGAGCCTAGAGAAGCTGCATGCCAGCAGGGTGACAAACATCTGTGACTATAGGGATCAGCAGGGTGACTGCTGTAGGAGCACCGTGAAAGCCGCTGAGGTGAGGGGCAGTGTCAGTGTTAAGGGGGGTGAGCTGTGACAGCTCTATGGGGACTGCGGCCATCCCCATGGCCCCTCCATACTCTACACTAAGCATGGCCGGGGCTTCGGGAACCTATGTGACACGGGACTGGAGACAATGGCCGGCCGCTGTGGTTCACAGGGACTCAGCCAGGTCCCATCCATGCAGTGAGGAGGGAGGGCTGACACGGCTGTGGCTCCTCCTGCCACCCTGACCCTGACCCAGACCCAGGGGCAGCCACGTGCACTCAGGAAGTCCAGGCCCCCGGGGTCCTTGTCCTGACTTCTGGAGACGGGTAATGACAGGCACCCCAGTGTGAGGACATGAGAGGGAAAGAGAAGCATGTGCGTCAGGGGGTCCCACTCCACAGAATGCGGTACACTAGCAACAGGAGGCCATCAGAGAGAGTGCTGCACCTCAGAAGGAAATGTAAAACTACAGACTTGTATATCGACACAAATCCCAGCCAGTGCGCAGTATGTGGGACCCCCCCACCCCAGAACTCCCATCCAGCTGAGTTCTACTCATACTTATATGCCCACCCCCCCGCCACACACAGAGTCCCCGGTCTAGGTCCTGGGCTGACCAAAAGTTCATGATGTTTTTTCCGTACAACGGCTCTAGCAGTGCTCGGCTGTCTTTAACCTCACTGAAACAATTCTGTTAGATTGCATTGTGACGGCTGTCATATCAGCGTGCATTAGAAAAAAACTTATCAAAATTGGTGAATTTTTGTGCAGCCATTTTAATATTGACGATGGAAGAAGATACACAACATTTTCAGTGGAGTATGCTTTATTTTTCAAGAAAGGTAAAAATGCAACTGAAACCCCAAAAAAGGTTTGTACAGTGTACGGAGAAGGTGCTGTGATTGATCGAACGTGTTGAAAGTGCTTTGTGAAGTTTTTTGGGACGATTGACATTTTGGCTAAATAATTCTTCACTGTGGGACTGTCTTATGCGTTGGAAGACGTTTAGCAGCATCCCTGGCCTCTGCCCACTAGAAGCAACAGCGGGAGATAGCCAACATACTCAAAATATCCAAATCAATGAAGTTATTGGTGAAAATGAAAAATGTCTTTTATTTTATGGAAAAAACTACACAGACTTTTTGGCCAACCCAGTATACCGAGCCCGACTTCTCTCTGAATCCAGTCCTCCACTCCCGCCAATCCCAGGGCAGCAGGCACCGCAGCCTCTCTAAGCCAGCACCCCTACGACTGAACCAGTACCCTGGCCTCTCACACCAGCCCCCGCCTGCATCCCACAGCATGGAGAAGGGTTCCCCTGCCCCCACCTGTGGCCTGGGAGCAATCCCAGACTCTCGCTGGCTCACCACCAACATTCCAGTGGACACCAGGAGCTGCCGACTTTGGAAGGATCCCCCATTTATTCCTTGGTCTCTGTCATCACTGCGGGTTACAGGTGAGGACTGTCTCGTTCCCTCTCTGTAAACGGGAGACCCTCTGGCTTTCTCCTCATCTGCCCATCCTCCGTGCCACCACTGCTGACTGCCAGGGGCTACACTCACACCCCTCAGGTGGACTCTGGTGCCCATATGCTCAGGCTCACTGCTCGTTCCTGGCGGGTCCCAGAGAACCAGGACGGTCTCAGAACATGCCCTGCCTTTACACCTGCAGGGTGTCGTCACACCTGCTGCTCCCTTTCACCTTTTCTGCCAGTCCCCAAACGCCTCCGGTGGTGTTTCTGCATGTGCTCCCCCGCACTCGACACTTGACTCCCTCACGCAGACGCACCATGACCCCATTCCTGTCCCTCCCAGAGGCTGGCAAAGCACACCTTTCCTTTCCTTGTCACCCCGGATGCCAGCTCTGACTCACGGGATGAGAGGAAATCTGCTGGCAGGAAGCCAGTTTGGGGGAATCTTTGTATTTTCCTGCCTTTGTCATAAATACCTGGTCTGGAGCCAAGCGGCCATCCCGTAGTGCTCAGGGGCTAATGCGGGGAGGAAGGAGCCAAGCAAAGGGGTGCCAGTCAGGACAAACCACCAGGGACTGGCCACACGGAGCAGCTAAACCAGTGCCGGCCACTGCTCACAGCCAGGCCTCACGAAGTGAGAGAAGATACATGGCAACACAGGCATGCACACACATGCACATGCATGCACATAAGCATGTACACACACACATGCATGCGCAAACACACATGCACATCAATCTACACCACTATGCGTTACTGAAGCTGAAAGCAATCTTAGTTAGCATAGTCACCTGTGTTATAGTGACCAGTCTGCAAGTTTCTCTAAGCTGTGCTTAATCCCTGGGACTCTTTCCTACTCATCGCTGACTCTGGGACCCAGCACAGGGACCTGTGTGTGGCACACTGACAAAGGCCAGGGTGCCTGCTAGCACCACCCACGGGGACAGCAGTCCTGAGAGGCTGCTACAGGCAGACAGAGCCAGACCTGACCTCTATTCTCAACAATTTTCCAGAACATCGCCTCTTTGGGAGTGACGGACGGGGGAACCTACTTAAGAGATTAAAAATACGTATGTAAAATGTTACCAAATGTCCACCATGCGGAAATGAGTTCATACGATAAGAAAATAACTTTCAAAGCCAATTCCTTTTACCACGGACATCTAACTACAGTGAATTACTTCCACGTCTGCTTTGTCTTTCAATGATGATGAATTCGCAATATAACGAGTCTGCTGAATTCAAGCTAACCACTAGGCCAGAAGTGAGGCTGGGCGTCCTGACCATGACTGAGAGTCCAGCGGGAAGAATTCCAGTTATGCTTTGCTACTCACCCGCCCGCCTGGCAATACATCAGTCTCAGAGTAGCCCAGGGCAACACCAACCCTGCACGATCGCTACTTCTTGTAAGTGTTTCCACACCTTTGCAAAACTACCCAAGGTGCAAAAATGTTACACTTTACCAGAGGAGTATATTTCCAATTTATCCAAATGTTACCAAAAATGTTTAACTCTTCAAACAGTAACATATGGTTCTCTCTCCCTCCCGGCCACTTCCCACACACTTGGCAGGGGAGTCCCAGTCTTTCTGTGCAGAGAATTCTTAACTCAGGTCTTTTTGGATGTGAAGCTTACAGTCCCCTTTGCTACCCTCAATGGAAGCAGGAGACTATCGAAGTAACAGCAGTCATCTCTTGTGCTCGATTTTTAATCAGTCTCGTTTTCATTCATGCTCCATCCCAGCCTCGCAGCTGTCTGCAGCAAGAATGGAGGGGGGTGGGGGAGGAGCACCTCAGGGGGTCCCCAGGGGGCTTGGGCCTGGCGCACGTGTACACAGGGCCCCCGTTCAGAACCAGCTGTCAGGAACGTGTACACAGAGCCCAAGTTCAGAACCAGCCATCAGGAAGGAGTTTTCAGAGTAAGAGTGGGTAGTACAAACCACAACCAAAACCATGCGAACAGGGAAGCACCCCAGTGCCAAGTTCATGACAGACTGATAGCCACAAAGCTGTTTAAAAACAAAACAAAACAAACCAAACAGCTTAAAAAGCTTTGATTCTTTTCCCCAGGATCTTAATGAGAAGATCAAGTGTTTGACACAAAACAGAGAATGTTCAGGACTTCGTCAGACATTAGAAGGAGCCTGGGTGGTGAAAACGAAGGTATCTCTTACAAGAGAAGTGGATTCACTGGGCAACCTAAGTGTTGGAAAGTCAGCCTCTCTCGGTCCCGCCTCCCAAAGCAGGAGTGCGCTTTGGCTGGGATGACCTGGCACACGGGTTACGACCAGGCACTTAGATGCTGCAGGCTCTTCGAAGAGACGCAGGGCCAACCCATGCTCCCCTTATCTTACAGAAAATGCAGATGTAGGAACAAAGAGAGAACATTTTTTAAAAATGCCAAGCCGTGTGTTATTAGAGGCCCAATGAGTGGTTAAAACTGCTCTGTATCAGAAAGGCGGGCAAGCACTGTGTGAAGTCAGTGTCCCCGTTCCTTCAATTCTGGGCCAGGTGCAGGTCCCCTGACTGAGAAATGCCGATCCCACACACTTGCCTCTTATTTGGGTCCGTTGGGAGTGGATCCAATCGTAGACCCACGGTCTGGGGTAAAGATGCACACAGGCACAATAAAAAATCCAAGCCAACCCCAAAAAGCCAACCGAACAAAAAAGACTGCTGAAGCCTTCGGTCAGAGAAAACTAATCACTAGGCTTATGTTTTCTTTGCCAGAACGGTGAGCGGTATCATGTGTTTTGAGGGCAGGGGCCCAAAACAACAAGGACAAACAGGAGGCAGCAGGGGAAGAGGAAGACCACGTATGAGCTGGACGGACTCACAGAGACGGCCCCTAGGCACGAGTCTAGAGCTCAGCGGAGCTGTTGAGGACAGGGCACTGCGGGCGTCACTCATTCATGGAGTGGCCAGGAGTCGGAGCAACTCAATGGCAGATGATACACACACCCTCCGGTGGCAGAAGAAACGTCTCTGGCACTGGTGTGGAGGCACACCCTGCCCCACAGAGCGAAACGTAGGAAGGGCAGCTGCCTGGTAGAATGACGTGATTCCCCGCTCTAAAAATAGTGCTTTCTGGCACAAACCATTTTCCGGAGGGTGGCTCAACTTACTCACCGAGCCCGTGGAGGCAGAGCTGGTGCATTCAGCATGCCGGCTCCTGCCCAGCTGGGTCCCACAGCCCCGCACCTGTGCCCTGGGCACCTGTGCCGCTGGCAGCTCAGCCTGAGGGTCGCTGGGGGAAGCCCCGCCCCGTCCTGGAGGATGCCCCGCCCCCTCCTGGAGGCTCCGGGACGAGCTCCCAGCGCAGTTTGTCAGCACCCCGCCCAGCTGCTGCACAGGGGAGGTTCTGCAGGGACCCGCCTGTCTTACAAAGGGAAACCTTCTCGCTTCTGCTTCATTTCCTGAGTTGATCATCGCTTCCCCTATCCTCATTCTGGAAACTGATCAGAGAAACAGACAGATTTTCTTCTTTTCCTAATCCACGTGTTCGTGTGCAGAGGTTCCCAGGGTCCCTCCACTTATAAGCATCTCAACTGAGAGGCTTGTTTGGCTTTTTTTTACCATTTAAGACATGCAAGCTAATTCAAACGCGCATTTACTAATTTTTAAAATCGATGTTGCGTTTAAATAACACAATGGCCCTGGCTGGTGTGGCTCAGTGGATTGAGTGCCAGCCTGGAAACCAAAGGGCCACAGGTTCGATTCCCAGTCAGGGCACATGCCTGGGGTGCAGGCCCAGAAGAGGAAATCACATATTGACCATTCTCTCCCTCTCTCTCTTTCTCTTCCCCTCTGTCTAAAAATAAATAAATATATATCTCTTCAAAAATATATATAAATAAATAACACCACAAGAAGAAATCTGCCATGGGACAGGGCCCTGCTTCTACTGGGCAGGGGAGGTGGGTAACCCCCTTTCCTCCCCCAGCCTAGACACATTCTGTCAGGCATTAATGTCTGTAACTTTTATGATAAATAGTAAGCATAAAATAGAACGCTTAGTATTCTAGCTGCACGTCCCTTTCCTGCCCCACAGCCACTGAGAATTCCTGGTCTTAAAGGCCCTGAACGTTGAGTTTATCAGCCTGAGAAACAGAACCACTTCAAGTACAAAGTGAGTGTCATGCCCCTCAAATGACTGAATTGGACTCATTTTGAACTTAGAGCTTCCCCAGACATCTTTACTAGTCATTCCACTGCACAAAAACGCAAAGCTCCTACTGTGTGAGTTTCATACAGGTGACGATCCTGTCACTGGTCGGACCCAGGGACATGCACCAGTCAGAGGGGACCTGCAGAGTGCTTGGCAACTCGGTGCCAAACATATTTTAATTTGAAAGGGCTGAGAAGCTTGCTGGAAAGGAACGAGGCTGAATGCTGAGACGGACAGAAACACTGCTGAAGGGCGGGCGTGGGTGAGTTTTTAAAACTCTTCGTGTTTCCGATCCTCCTCACAGCCTCACCTCATGGAGAAAACGGAGGTAAACAGAAGAAAGCGCCCACAAGAATGCTCCAGCAGGACCCGGCCTCTCTCTCTGTCCCTGGGGCCAGCTTCCCAGCAGGGCACGAGGTCCCAGCCAGGCTCACCTGCCCAGCACACCTGCCATCTTTCCACAAACACTGATAGTCTGCCCTCCACGCTATGAACAAACTAACCCTCCTGACTCTCCTCTCCCGGGCCAGCCACTGCCCAGTTATCTGCTCCTCTGTGTTCCAGCACTTTCAGGTTTGCAGCAAAGCTGAGCAGAAGGTACAGAAGGTCCCCACATTCCTCCAGCCCTTACACACGCACATCCTAACGTCCCCCCACCGGAGTGAAACATTCACCACACCAGACGCCCCACATCAACGCACCGTCATTACCCAAAGCCCACTCTACATTACAGTTCAATCCTGCTGCTGTGCAATCCACAGGTCTGGAGAACGACAGGGATGCTCCACTGTCACATCATACAGGGAGCTTCTCTGCCCTCAGATCCTCCGTGCGCCATCAATCCAGCCCCTACCCCACCCGACCCCGCCCACCAGGCAGCCCCGTTGTGAAGTTTGCCTAACAGACGAACAGGCTGGACCAGAGAACGGCTTATACTTAAACCTTCTACTTTTGGAGCTGGGCCAGCGGTAGAAGCCTTGAAGACCAGCGAGGATTATAATATGTCCACTTAACGCAGTAAAGAAGTGATTATTTCCTTCTGCTGTAAGTGTTCTGTCGGGACAGAACGACCACTTCACACTCGGATGTCTCGGCAGGCTGCAGGGCTGCTGAGAACCACCAGCAGACACCCGTCTTCTCTTAAAAAACCATACTGATTTTCGTTCAGCTTTCTGTTAAGTAATCCAAAGAAAGCTAAGCACAGGATCGTCGGCAACAGAGAAGTTTCCAAGTGACCCTAACTGGAGACACTCCGTAAAGCTAGTTACCGCATGCAGGACCCGAGTGGCCACAGCTAAAGCTGGCCATCCAGCCCGGCTGACTCTCGCCTCCCAGACAGTCCAGCGAGTGGGGCTGAGCCCCCACAGGGCCCTGCCCACCTGCTTCTGCTTAAACAAGGCCTCACTCTGGCCTCCGACTTCACATCTGTACCACTGGGATCACTAAAGTGCTCTCCACATGTGACTGGTTTTTTTTTTTTAATCCTCACCCAAGGACAACTTTTTCCCCATTGCTTTTAGAGAGAGAGGCAGGGAAAGAGAAACATCGATGCCAGAGAAAAGCATCCATCAGCTGCCTCACGTGCCCGAATATGGGATCTTATGCACCTGGACCAGGTGATGAAACCTGTGACCTGCATATGTGACCTGATGGGGAATCAAACCCAGATCCTATTGGTTACGGGATGACGCTCCAACCAACTGAGCCACGCCAGCCAGGGCTCCCCATGACTGTTCCAGCAACCAAAGGAAGTCACAGAGCGGCAGTCGGAAAACTGGAAACACCAGTATCAAAGTATAAATATGCTTTTGGCCTGCATTTATTCCCCACTGTATCCTTCTTATCTCTTCATTGCCATTGCCAAACACCTGCCTTCAGGGTTTCTCGTGCTCAGCAAAAAGACTCAGTAAACAAATCAGTGGAACTCCTGTTTTGTTGGGGACCTATGGCTGCTTGGAGCCTCCCACCCCCACCCCAGCAGCGGCTGAAATGGCTTTCCTGGGCCTCTGCCGCCGAGAAGGCCGGGTGCCGCCTTCTTACTCCTGTGCTTCAGGGTTCCCCCCTTCCAAACCTTCTCCCCCAACCCCAAAGGGAAACTATCTCCCCCACGACAAAACATGGGGACTGCCGAAATTTGTCTTCTTTTCAGACTGTCCCAAAACTCTAAGTAAATGTAATATTTTACAGGGTGTCTATTTGTGATTTTCAACAAATTAGCACCCTGGCTTTATTCTTCTACAGAGGAGAGTCAAATCAGACTCTGAATCCCATCTCACCAAACAGGCCATTTAAGGCATGTAATGAAGTTGAATAGTCCTGAATTCCTTAGGAAAACAACAGGTTGAATGGGCCATCGGCATGTTACAAAAATATCACATTGAACATAACAACACGGCTTATGGTAACATGCTGGCCTCCAAGAAGATGTCCCGGGGAAGAGCCTTATCAGAAATACTCTAATGGAGTTTTTGTCCTAAAATGTTAATTTTTAAACATTCTTTCACTGGCTCACACATATCAGAAGGACGCCAATGACAAGTCCATCCACTACAGGCAGGTTTCTAAAGGTGACAAAGTAAACAGTGTGGCCTTTGACTTCCTCCCCACCTGTTTCTGCAGGCCCTCCCTGCTCTTTTCCCTCACTGGGTTCGCTCATTAGCCATCAATCCAATTTTCGTTGAAATCACCTACAGAATCAATCCAAAATGAACAGTGGCTAGCCTGGCCTCTGTAAGGGCCAAGGAGGAAGCTCTGATAAAAAGCTACAGGCAGACAAGGCTTCAAAACATTTCCGAGAATCGAGCGTGTGATCGCCCAGCTGGACCCTTTAAAGGAAGCCACCGTGTCAGAGGCGAGCAGCTCCCGAAAGCCCAGTTCCCAGAGCCGCATCGCCAAGGAAGCCGATGCGGAAGGCCAGCTGGAGGACACAGCAGCGATGTGGTCCCCGGGTCTTCTGATAAGGGGCCAAGAGTCAGGAAAATCAGGCGTGGCCGCAACCTCCAGAATCAGCAGAGGGACAGCAGAGGCGCCCGGTTCAGGGAAGGGCAAAAGAAGCCATCTCCAGTGCGCAACCGCAGCACGTGGTCAGCAAGCGGCAGCAATTATGGGAATCACTGAGCTAGGTCCCTCTGTGAGGTCCATGCAGCAAGCAGGGGGCAGCCCGGTGCTGGCAGAGCGTCTACGCTGCATCTCCACAGGGGCAGGGGCAGTTGAAACAAACAACAAAATAAATCTGGCATTGGCATTGGTACCATCACGGAAGAAATAGACCTGTGAGGCCTCGCTCCGTGAGCTGACCTCACCTTCCTACCCGATCACAATCACTAATCAAACATTCTCCTTGATGCGGTCAGGAAATTCGGTTATGTACATATGTCAAGACTTAGCTTCAAATTACAGCTGCTATTTTTAGGGGGAAAGGGACACAACAGGGCAACTGTGTTCATGTGACAGTGAATTTGTACAGAGCCTATCATGAAAGGAAACGAACTCACGAAGCAGCCTCCAGGGGAGTAGAGAACGTTCCCCAACCTGAGTGGACGGAGCACCTAGGGACGCATGCTTTGGCCAAATGTCACATCCTACTTAGCAGAACACAGCCATGCCTTCCTTCCCCAACAGGCACACGGCCGCCAGGTGGAACCAGAGTGCGAGGGGTTCAGCCATCACGGGGTCTCAGAGGTGGCTTTCAGGTCCAGGGCCAGCTTGAGCTATGAACCTCTGCAGGGACAAGGACAGTGGTTCCCTCTGCCCAAACCAAAAGGGACCAAACTAGAAGACAGCCAGTCACTGAAGTTTCTGGATGACACTACTCTCTCCACCATTTAATGGAACATAGAGGCACAGCTGCTGGAGAAAAGATGGAATCTACTGGAATTAATGAGACAAGACAGGAAGGAGCCAAAGGTGTGAGGACGGGGAGAGGCCCCGGACACAGCTGGACACAGCGTCCTCGCTGCGTTCCCCAGACACCCTGCCTTTGAAAACATTCAGCAAAGTCAACAGATGTCGGAGGCGACTCCACTGCACCCTCAGATGGAGGACAGTGGCTTTCCAAACCATCATGTACGAAGGCAGAGGAAATTCAATTAAACCCACAGTGAGCTACTCCCCTGCAAACTCTTCCAGGGACTGGGGCGCAAGCCACAGGTAGTCTTGTCTGCTTTTGAGCTGGTAGCAGCTGGGCTTAAAATCCCGTCATTAAGGAGAATCACTGTGAGCTGGGACTAAACGAACTCTGAGCCTTGGTACCACGGTGCTTGCCCTTCTCACTAACAGCCGGACACACATCACACAGCCAGCGAGTAGCACTCTCACGAGGACACCCTGGTGTCATCAGAACCCCACCCTGGGCGGCAAAGGGAAGCACTGTGATAACATCCTGCTGCTAGAATTCCGGATTTCCGGCAGAGGCGCAAATAAAACAGACTGGATGCCATGTGACTCTCCGGGCCGGGGTGGGTGGGGGCGGGCGGGGGTAGAGGCACGGCGCTCATCGGGTTGGAAGCCAGGATGACGCTATTTGAGGAGTCGTATTCCACCTGATCGAACTGTTTTAAGTAAGTCTCTGCAGATGCTGAAGCTCTGCCTCCCCTTTGCTGCGAGGGGGCTGCGTATCAATTTTCTAGGGTGGTCTTACTGCTCTGAGGGGACACACGACCAAGGAGGGGGGACCTGGAGTGGGGAGTGTGTGGCAGATTCACCAGAGTGGTCCTCAGAGGTTAGATGGTAGGTCTTTAAGAGACTAAAAACATCTGCTCTTCTTTGCTCTTCAAGCATCACATCGACCGGTTTATCTCTCAGACCTGCCTCTGAACTGTGTAAACACCTGGGCTAGAAACACCTGTGCACACGTGGGTTCAACTCACTCCCTGAGTTCGGGCTTCCAGGTACGGCAGCAAGCAGCACAAGGACGCTTTGCAGGAGTGGACATGGGTATGGGTTTAAATCAGTCACATCTGATCAGGAAGAAAGCAGAGTAAGATGATAAATTTCAAGGTTTCCACAAAGTGGGGCCTTTTCCTCAAAGCATCCGTGAGTTTTCAGATAAAGAGTTCTGCCAGCCAGCTCCCCCGGCAGCAGGAACGCGCTTGTAACACTGCATGCCCTTAGACAAACCTGGAAATAAATACAAAGAGATGAAACAGAAGCCAGCCAGCCCCCATCTGAGTCCGGGGCAGCAACAACTTGTCTTGAACAATTACAGAATGTCTAACACCTGCGTTTCTTTTAAAGATGAAAGCTTCATAAAGTTACAGTTTGACCACTCAGGACCTGAGTTGAAGTTAAGATTTTAGTATGTCAAAAATTTTTTCTGAAAGCCCGTCAATAATACAAACAGGATCTAGGGAATGGCTGTTCTCCTTAGAACCTTTCAAAACCATTTCGAAATGCTCACGGGTAACTAACTGACACACTCATGACAAGTGGCATTTATAATTGTGCCCTTCAAAGCTGATTCGTCATCTTAGGGCTGGATCCCTGAGAATCTGGGGTGAGGGACGCGGCTCCCAGAGCCTCCCTCTCTGTCCCCTGGCGGTTCCCGTCTGTGTCCCTGCCCCGCACACTCCTGGAAGAGCTTACACCCCTGTGAGCAGCAGCAGCAGCCTGGCGACTTGCCCAGACCTTGCTCAGGGTTCGGACTATGTGGTACTAGAGGTGTGTCAGCCCAGGGCAGTCTCCCGCATCCCACTGTGCCCCTGGGCCTTGGCCTTGGTGTTCCCGTTGACGTCCACCCCACACTCTGCCAGGTCTTCCCGTGGCCACCCCACCCCATGCCTGCGACTCAGTCTGCACATCCCGGTGGAGCTGCAGGGAGCCCTCTCTTCCCCAGTACAGGGCACCTCATGCCCCAGGACAGCTGCAGCCTCAGAGCCGTGTGGCCCAACAACACCAGCTTCCCCGTCTCAGCCAGTCTGCAGGCCAGGCCGCTTGCCACGGGGCAGGTTCAGGAACCCACTGTGGCTCCCGACGGCCGACAGAGTCAAGTGCAAACTCCACTTCCCACACTGGAGGCCCTCTGCCTCCACCTTCAAGCCTCCTTATCAGCCACTTGCCAACTGGTGGCTCTCGGCTCGCTGCCATCCTCGGGACCTGTGGCAGGTAAGGCTCTTTGTTCCTCTGGGCACCTGGGCCTTGTGTGCGTCCCCTGCGCTGTGCCACCCTGCCACACCTTACTGGTGCTGCTTGTGTATCTCAAGCCTCCTCTTCCATGAAGCTTCTCTGAGCACTGAGCCCAGCTGGTCAGCCCCTGAAAACCCGGCAGCCGTCACCAGCGCCCTACACGGCTCAGCAGCTAGGGGTCTGCACCCTACAGGGCTCTCCGCGAGTTCTGTGGTTTGGTTCCATCTCCCAGCTGGGCTGGGTGGGCTTTCTGAGGTGAGGGACTGTCCCTTCGCAGTATTTTTTATGTGCCCCTGCACGTGGGGCCCAGAGCAGCAGGTGCTCAGTAAACACCGAAAAGACCTGGGACCACGAACAGAACTGTAGACCAGGAGAGGGTCCCACTCGGCCCTCCCGTCGTACGGAGGGAACGCCCGAGCCCTGGAGCCGTGGTTGGCAACCAGAGTGACGTGAGTGCCTGACGGTCCGATCAGGGGCCCTGGCCTCTCGTTCCTTAGCTTGTCAAATAAAAGCTGACAACAGCCCACACAACAGCCATCCAGTGTGAACGAATCAAAATTATACCCATTTTTTGTCAGACTGGCAAAAAAGACATTTTTCGGTGTGCCGCAGAATTTTCGTAATTAGTTTGTGTGTGCCATGAGAGGAAAAAGGTTGAAAATCACAGCTCTCGAGAAATTACCGAAGCGTTTTTGTGACACTGACTTGCTTGAGGTCCTCCTGGTCCCCAGATCACCGTGTCACAAGACCCGCCCCCAACACCTTCCACCTGAGCCCTCCCGGGTTTGTTTTTGGAAACTCCCCCCAGGACACCTCCAAGCGACGTTTGCTTGGTCTGGCAGGGGCGTCCAACCTTTCAGCGTTCACTGGGCCACACGTTAAACACACAAACATGGACAAACACTGAGGAGCGGCACAAAGGCTTTAAGTCGACTGACAATTTTGTGTTGGGCCGCGCGCAGGTCGGACAGCCCTGAAGGGTGAGGTTCAGTACACCTGAAAGTACGCATTCTCCCCAAAAGAGTGCACGATTCTCACTTTTCACGCAGTCGGCCTGTGTTTTTTAAATACTAACTCAGTCTGACACCACTGATGGCAATTGCACTTCGCAGCTCCATCCTCAGGGCTGGGATTGGAAAAGCCATCCCTGCCCATGGTGACAGGGGACACTGCTCTGAGGTGCTCCTGCTCTTGGCTGCCCTGTGTAGAGACTGGGACACCAAGGAAGGACAGGCCAGGACACCCCCCCACCCCCACCAGCCCTGGGTCACATGACAGGCTCGCCAGGATGGGACCACCCGCACAGATGAGCACACCAGGCCTGGCTGTGAGTGAACCAGACAGGAAATCCCGACGTGCACACGAGGATGCCCAGTGCGTCTTTGCAGCCTCACTCAGCCGCCTTCACAGACAGCAGCAGGTGCTCAGCCGAGCCACTGAAGCGCAAACGCAGCTTTAGGTCATATTCCACAAATTACTAACAGAAGTGTGCAGATGTGGGGGAACTGGAGTCCTGTTCCTTTCTATTTTTGTTGGCTCCATTTTCAAGCACAAGTGCATTGCAGACGCAGGAGTGTAAGATGGCTGACCTCCTGTGACCTGTGACCGTGCAGGGCTCCTCCGAGTCCTCCCGCCAGCGGCATCTGGGCACCTGGTCTGGGCGAGGGGCTGTGTGGCTGCAGTGGCCTGCGTCACAGCATTGGGGGACATGTGAGGCGTGACGGGGGCTGTCCCTGCCCAGAACTTCTCAGTGCAGCGTCTGACACGGAGCAGTCTGTCTAGTTCTTTAATTAACTTAATCCACCTAACCACAGTCTTTAAATAATTGAGTGCCTTGGTAACCACTGTTCCAGGGCTTGAAGAATTCTAGTTACAAGAATGTTTTAACCTTTTAATTCTAGTATGCAACATTCGCTTTCCCTCTGGTTATTCACAACCTGAGGTGAATAAAAAACACAGCACTTGAGCACGGGAAGCTTAGATCATCAAGGACAGATAAGGAGCATGGTATTGAAACGGCATCATCTGGAATTCATGGCAACTCAGCAAACTTAGACAGACACGGAAGGAAAGAAAATTAGGTTGTTTTCAGAGTCGTGTGATCATTTTCCCATCTGTCACAAGCTGTGTCTTTATTTGAAGATAAGAGATTCCTAAAATGCTTAGATTTCTTGTGAGGGAAAAAATAACATTTTTCTTATTTACTTCCTAGAAATAGAAATGACCTAGATTGACTGACTCTTTGGTAGCTCTTATGTTAGCTGCTCCTAAAAAATGTATCGTAGATTTTTATTTATTACTGTTCTTTGGACTATATCTGATGTACATCTTCTACTGAACTATATCAAATACTGAATTTCCTATTGTTAAGTTTAAGAACATGAGGCAAATCCTCCTACCCCCTCTTTCCCCTCCCCCACCCTGTTTTCCACAGGGCCTTGCATGATATTCAATTAGAAAACAGTATTATAGTTTAGACGCTCTTTCTTAGCCTCGAGGTTGAAGTTGTTGAAGCTCTTGTTAAATGTGTTCATCACACAGCAACCGGGCCTGAGAATTCCCACCCTCACCCTGGAATAGCTCTCCCCCACCCCCGGACTAGGGATGCTCTGTCTCCTCACACCTGGTTCAGGCACCGCCTTCCACCTTGGGCCTCTGCAGTCAGACAACTGGCTGGTGAGGTTCAAATCGGGGTGCACGGTGCAAAAGGAAGCATGATACCTTGTCAGTATGGCCCTCATGACACCGCAGGGGAGTGACTGCCTGTCTCGTGCAGACTCCAGACACCCAGGAGGGACCTCAAGTTCAACTGTTCCATGATCTCTCAGCTCACCTGAGACCCTGCATCCAAAACCTGAGCCTTCCCTGGCCTTCCTCTATCTCCATGCTGCCAGGGTCTCAGGCCAAAACCACAGGGCCATTTTTTCAATGATTTTTATTTGAACTGATGGACTTTAGAGAGAAACATTGATTTGTTGTTCCATTTGTGTACCCATTCATTGACTGATTCTTGTATGTGCCCTGACCAGGGATCAAACCTACAACCTTGGCATGTCGGGATGACGCACTAACCAACTGAGCTACCCAGCCAGTGCCTTGGGGTCATTCTTGATGACTGTTTTTCTCACACCTCACATTCAATCCATCCACAAATCCCACTGGTTCTTCCACCCACGTATCTGAAATCTGACGTCACGACCTACTCCACCACCCTGCTCTACGCCACCCACAGGCCTGGTCCGGGCTATTGTGCCAGCTCCCCTGTCAGGGCCTCTGCTGCCTCCCCTGCCCTCTAACACCAGCCAGAGTGAACCCGTTAGAACAAACCAGTCAGATAATATCAGCCCTTCGCTCAGACTCTCCCAGTGTCTCCCACTCACCCGGAGAAAAGCCGAGTGCTTTGCGGTGGTGGCCTGTGACATCCTGTACCCCGCCCTCTCCTTCTCCTTCACCTCTTCGCGTCCCCTCTTTCTCAGCTCCAGCCACAGTGGCTTTCAGCTGCACCTCCAACACAGGGACTTTGTTCCAGAACACAGCTCCTCCTCCTCCAGCTTCTCACTTAGTAGATGCCAACTTCTCAGTAAAGCCTGTTTGGACTTCCTTATCAGAGACCACAGTCCTGGACCCCTCCACACCCCCAGGCACCACTCTCTGAATGAGCACCCCCGTCTCATTGTCTCAGCAATTAACCCCAAATAACATCCTGCACATTTCATAGAGTTACTGTGTTTACCGTACCTCCCTTCCCCCTCCCCCACTAGACACACAGATATCCAGGGAAACAAAGTCCCTGAGCCCCAGAACAGTCACCCGGAGACCCTAATGATCAGTAAACACTTGCTGGAGAGCACAGGCTTCGATTGCACAAGGCAAGTCAGCCTTGGCCACGTTGCCAGTGCACACAGTCGCTCATTAAAAGCCATTGTCCATGTGGAACATAACCCAATCCTTTCAACATAAGAGCAGACCCTATTTTACGGATTAAAAAAGGGACATGAACACCAGAAAGTAGCAGACAAGCCCTGTGGTCTGATTCATGCTCATGGAGGGAAGCACACCGTCCTTTCAGATGGCTCCCTCTGTACCTCCAATTCTCCCATCACCCTTCTTCAATCTGACCTTGGCCGGGGCACAACTCTGCCCTGCAAGAGTGGCCGCCAACTCTAGGGGACAAGAAATCCACCCAGAATGAACACGCAAAGTCGGAGTGCAAACTAGGTCCCGGAGACAGAAGCATGCAGGAAGTCAGGAAGATGCCCCCAAAGTGGAGGACCTTTCAATAGAGACTCACTCCCCACCTCCCGCCAGGAGGGAGCAGCTTGAAGGCGGCAGTCCTTGGAGAAATCATACCCTCCAGCACTTCACAGATTTGGATACCGGTGGGATGGGGTATCCATCCCTAAGAAGCAATTCTAGCAGGGCGCACTGGGACCACACCCAAGAGGGCTCGAGACCTAAACAGCGTCTCTGTCCCGAAAGGAGCCTGTAGTGAGCTGACACGCAAAATCGCATTGTTACGTGCCAAACAGCTGAGTACCAGCAAGTTCATGGGCTCTAACCTGCGCTGGGAAGGAGGGGCAGTGCCACAAAACAACGTGGCCTCAGAGGCACAGACCTCCCATCAGGTCCCTGGTCCAGTCACAGCTTGTATTCCTGACCAGGCTGATACTTATGTCATCAAGGTAAATGCTTACTTTCTTTCCTGTTACAGCGATTTACAATAGTGACAGTCTGTTCCAGGTGCCGTAAAATAGGCAGATACAGCAAATTTACAGTTTTGAAAAAAAAAAGACCTTAAATATAACTAAAGAACTGATGTTTTATAGACAGCTATACGCTTATACATTAAACACTAATCTACTCTGTTCGACCATTCACAGACAATTATAAGGTAATTCAAGGACATCAATTATTATACTAAAACAACGATGTCCTATGCAGGCATATGAAATGGTTGTTTCTAACAGGAAAGGGCTTAGAAATCCTGTTTCTTGTGCTCCTGTGTTGGTTTTTTTCATTTGTGTTTACACAATTAAAGTAAATAACTGAGCAGTTCTGTACTAGTTTGCTAGGGAAGCCATAACAGAGAGCCACAAGCCTGGGCGAATTAAACAGAGCACGTTCATTTCCTCACAGTTCTGCAGGCTGGAAGTCCAAGATCAAGGCGTCAACGGGTTTGATTTCTTCAGCGGCCTCTCTCCTGGGCTCACAGGGGGCAACCTCATCATTTTGCCTTTGTTACCCGCTCCAGCCCTTCCCAGTCACGTCCTGAAGTGCTAATGTGGGGACTTCAACGTCAGAATTTGGGGGAGATGCAGTTCGGCCCACAGGCCCTCCCACACTGTGTCACAACGCGAAGCTCAAGCTCCTAGCTCAGACACACTTGGATTCCAATCAAGGCCATGCCACGCCTCCCTGAGGGACCCAGGTAGGGAGTGGCCCAATCTAAACTTCAGAGCCAATCTCTGTGGAGTGGGGACAATGACATCTACATCTCATTAGTTCTTTGTGACAGCCAGGGTCAACACTACCTGGCACAGGAAAGTTCAACAGACGTTTGTTTTTTTTAAATATGTTATTTTTCTGATTTTGACAGTGTTTCTTTTCATGACCTTTCCATTATGTTTGTCTGTGGCTGCACTTTCCCTTCTTTAACCTGCTAGGGGCGTGGAAATCAGATCATTAAATTCGTTAACAATCAAATATAAAGGCTCAAGTTGAGATCACAGGCTCCGCAGAGAATACAGAGCCTGAAGTTCAGGTCCCTCTCTAGCTGATCCAGTTTGCTTGTTTGTCTTTGTTGGAATTTCTTCCCTTGTAGTTGGTTTTGGTCCAGATAGAGTATTTACCGCACGTTAGAGAAAAGGTGATACCAATGTGAAGTTCAGCTTTGTCACCATTTATAAAAGAGGCAGCATCAGCAATCTGTCCCAGAACTGGTGACATCCTGTCATAAGCACCCATTTGTTTGGACGCGGCTGCGGGAAGAAGCACAGAGAAGTCTGAGGAGCCAGACAGTCTCACAGAATGTCTTCCAAAAGGACATCAAGCCCTTAGATCTCCTCTCGGGGCCCCTTGCACACACTGCGCTGAAGCAGGGTCAGTGAGCGTTTCCCGCACAGGGAGAGACAGTATTTTAGAATCTGCAGCCATATGGTCTCTGTCACACCTACTCAGCCCCGCCACTGTCGCTGGGGAGCAACCAGAAATGGTCAGGAAGCCAATGTGTGCAGCTGTGCAGACCCCAGTGGGATTTTGCTACGGACCCTGAAATTTGATTTTCATAACCCTTTAATGTGATGGGAAATACTATTTTTCTTTTGACATTTTCCCCACCCATTGGAAAATATAAAAACCGTTTTAGCTTGGGCCACACAAACACAGGTGGTGGGTTGGATCTGGTCAGGAGCACAGTTTGCTCACCCCATTCTAGTCCAAAGCACAATAAATATTTGTTATTGGTGAGAACAGATTTGTCTTATGAAAACTGGAGCCCTGGTTGGTGTGTCTCAGTGGACTGAGCGCCGGCCTGTGAACCAAGGAGTCGCTGGTTCGATTCCCAGTCAGGGCACATGCCTGGGTTGTAAACCAGGTCCCTAGTAAGGGGTGCACGAGAGGCAACCACATGCTAATGTTTCTTTCCCTCTCTTTCTCCCTCCCCACCCCCCTGTCTAAAAATAAAGAAAATCTTTTAAAAAAAGAAAACAATTGGAAAACCTAGGATCAGTGCAGCATCCCCATTACCGCTTCCTGCTTTCTCCGATGCAGTGGGAGCTTCCTAAGGTAAAAGGCAGAGTAAAACAAGCTACATTGAGTTCCTTTCTGAGCACCTGAAACAAGAGCTTCAAAACGTCTCTTCAGAAACAGGAACAAGGATGCACCATGTGTCCAAGCGACCGAAATAGCGACTGAGCTATCTCGTGGACCCCACATTCACAAAGCAGCAAAAGGCAGTGGCAGCATTATATTCATATGCATACAAAAACTGTATTTTAACCAATGACCCATCCCCGCAACATAGCCTTGCTTAGAGGGGTGAACAAGGAAGGAAACGGACATGACAGACCACTCGTAAGAAGGCATGAGATCAGTCGAAATTTCTGCGGCTACTAAAGATCATTTTCATAAAAATCATTTCTTACTCCCCAAGTGTCACACGTTATTTCCGCAATCCTTGAAAGAAATCCCAGTATAAAAGTGAAATGGGAAACGTCAGTCTCGCACGCCTTTTCTTTTTACACAGCGCTTCCCTCAGAGCAGGTAGGGGTGGGCGGCGCTTTCTTCCACGTTGTAGTCAACAAGGGATGTTGTTAAATTTTTGCCGGAAACCATTCAGCGTCCTTGGCAGAGCAGAGAATGACGAGAACATTGCTGAGTTACCCACCTAAGACTTTCTCCAGACAGGCCATGAAGACTTTACCCAGTTCCTTCCAGGAAGAAAAAAAGAAGCCTGTTCTTTCTGGGATGCGAAGCTTCGACATAATGCATTCATGCTCTTGTATGTAACACAGAAGGCCACCAAGAATGGCACCTTTGTAATGCCCACTGTTTCTATTCTGCACAAGGCAGAGGCTGACCACACTGAATGGGTGACAATTATGTCTGTGACTTGCCATCAACAGAGCGAAAAATGTTACACACACACACACACACACACACACACACACACACACACACACAACACAGCATGTCTAGTGCCTACCTGAAAGAGAAGCGTGAACCACATTCCAATTCATTTGAGTGGCCTGGTACTTCTCCGGTGTTTTTGATACTACATGGAGCATGCAATGTTGTTAGTAACGGGTCAGTGCAAAAGTGACAGAAGAGCACCTCTGCTTTAGGACCGATCCTAAATCCTGTTAGAATTCTATTTGAATTAGCAAATTCAACCCTATCCTATCAGTGACAAAAATTCACTGATTTGCTAATTTTACAAACCAGGAGGCGCCATTTCATCCAGTCTATCCTGAAGTGCCCCTTGCCCTGACTTCCTGAAAGAAACTCTTGTTTCCGCATGAATGCAGACTTTCTTAGGAACTACAGTGCAATCTGAATACCAATAATAAGACATCCATCCCCACTTTTTTTTTTAAAACAGGAATTGCAATTAAAAAAAAAAAGGAACAGAAGGAAGTCTGGGAAATAACCATCTCTTCAAAATGTAAGCCAGTATTTTTGACATTTAATTAGGTGCGTGTGGTGCTGAGATTATACAGGAGCTGCAGTGATGGGAAATCCCACCCGAGAACTTTTTCCCATAACATTGTCCTTATTCCTGTTCTATCTTTTAGAGTACCAGTTAGAGTCCTAAAAATTATCATCATTCTTCACCATGTCTGCCCGCCACTGTGATACCGTGAGACCTCCTGGAGCCCACAGGAGACACTTCTGCCCGAAGAATGAATGATTCTAAATTTAGCACACACATGCCCCAAGGAAAGGCTGGGTGACTTCTGAGTGACCTGAGGACCAGACACCGGCCACAGAAGCGCGACTGGCGTGACCAAAGTTAAAGAGTAGTGTTGGAAAAGCTAGGAGGTGAGACAACAGGTCTGTCTTGTTGAGGGCTCCGTTTCACACAGCTCTAAAAGGATCAGAGTACAAGCTAGACTTCTGCTAGTTTATTCAGGGCCAGCGCACTCCAGCTTAGCCTCTCGCACTCCCAGGCTTCAGAATCATAGCGCTCTTTACCAAATAATTACCGAAACGATCAAGTGGACTTAGCCCAAAGCGACTAAAAACAAACACACCTGGGAGGTGGAAAGGAGTGAGGTCAAGGAAAAGTGGAAGTAACAACGTGGATTCACCACCCAGGGGGCCGGGATGAGGTAAGAGCTCCGGGCCGGGAAGTCACGAGGCCCCGCTTCCAGAACTACACAGGTAGCGATCTAGTGAGAGCCAAGATGGATTGTTCGAGGATCTGCTGCCCAAAGAGACGGGGCTGCGCTGGACGCTCTTTGAGACACTTTCCGGGGTCCACGTACCAATTTACAAATCTCCACGCAGGTGTGGGTGCCTCCCTTAGCCGCGGGGAAAACGCAGCCTGCGCTCATCTGGTCGAGCAGCACAGACGCGCTGCCTGGGGGACGGGGCGGGCCTCCCCGGTTACCCCGGGACGCTCCTCCACTCGCGCACGTCCTGCGGGGTGACTAGCGCGAGGCAAGTGCGATTCCAAGTTTAAGGGTGGCCTCGCACACCTAAAGTTGGAAAAACTGCTGAATCAGGGTGCCCCATTTTGCCAAGGGCACGGCATTCCCTCACTCCCTCTCCTACTCTGAGAAGAAACCGGATCGGCCTGTGCGCTCAGAGGTCACCTGCGAGGAGCAGAGTGATGTCACCCAGTTCCCCCAAACCGCCCCAAAGGTAGGAAAGAGCTCGAAAGGGAAGGCCCCCTCCGGAAGGTGACCCTTGAACGCGCTATCGTTCGATTCTGCAGCCTGGGCCTGCGGGATGGGTCCGGAGGGAGGTGCGCGCGCTCGGAACGCGGAGTTTCCAGCATCCCCGGGCCTCGCTGCGCCGCGGCCAGGGCGGTTAGATTCGAACCGGAGGGGTTGGGTGCAGGGGACCCAGAAGAAAGGGCGCAGCCCAAGAAGCCCCTAGAGCCACCCCAGGCCGGAGGCTTTATTAAGGGACCACTTTCCAAGAGTTGGGGGCAGCCACGGCCAAGTCACGTTCTGAGGCCACCTCACTGGCTTCCGGCTCCACGGAGCCCGCCCTCGGTCAGTCTCCCTGGGAGGGGCCAGTGGCCGGGGTGGAGCGGCCAGGGTGGCCGGGGTGGGGGTGGGCGGGTCGGAGGGGCTGGGGAGCTGGGGTCGGAGTGGCCGCAGGGGCCGGGGTCACTGGGCTCCTACCGGTGGTGGAGAGCACGGTGCTGGCGAAGAACAGCGCGGAGGTGAAGCCCCAGTTCCAGTTGCCCGAGGCGTTGCTGAGCACCGACACGCCGTAGTTGCTGGCCTCCAGCACCCGGCCCAGGAACTGCTCGAGCTGCGGCTCCGACAGGCACTCGTGCTCCTCCAGGAAGCGCCGCTTCAGCTTGCGCAGCTCCTGGCGCAGCAGGTCCTCGTAGGGCAGCTCGACCGACGAGAAGACCACGGCGCCGAAGACCAGGTAGAGCAGGTAGCCGAGCACCAGGAAACCGAAGCACCAGGCCGAGCGGTGCCGCTCCACCAGGCGCACGCACGAGCTGCCGGCCAGGGACTGCAGCATCTTCCCGCCGCCGGAGCCGGAGCCCGAGCCCGAGTCACAGCCGGGCCGCGCTGCACGCCGCCCGCAGCCGCTCTGCGCGCCCGCCCCCTGCGCCCGCCCTGGGCCCCGGCCCCGCCCGCAGAGCCCGCGCCCGCTGCCAGCGATTGGCTCGTTCCGGGAGGTTTTCTTCCTTCTTTTCCTGCTCCCTTCGGCACACAAAGCGGCGATGATGTAGCGCTGACGTGGTGCCGGCTCAGGTAACCCGAGCGTCCCTGGAGACCGTGTGCAAACTTGCCCGGACCTCGGGACTGGACAGGCGGCCCAGCTGCGGGCTCCTCCTGCTGCCGCCGGGCTCAGTAACCGAACCCGAGCGATCCGCGACGGAGAGTCAGAGCGTGTGCGTGTGTGTGCACACTCGTGTGTGAGTGTGTGCACGTGTGCAAATGTGAGAGTATGGAATGTACATGTGTGTCTGCGAGTGCGTGCGCGGGAGTCTGTGGGTGTGCCTATGTGCATGCGCGCGTGGAAGAGTGTGAGTGTGTGTCTCTGTATGCATGTCTCTGTGCGTGAGTGCCTGTGAGTGTATATGTGCGCGTAAGTGTGTGCACGTGTCTGTGTCTGTGCACATGTGCATGTGAAACTGTGAGAGTGTGTGCACATGTCCATTCGTGAATCTGTAAGTGTGTGCGTGTGTCTGTGACTGTGTGCAAGCACGGGTGCACCTGAGGGTGTTTGTGCACACGCATGTGTGTCTGTGAGAGTATGTCCATGTGTGCCTGTGAGAATGTGTACGCACAAGTGTGTGTGTGAGGATGTCTCTTTGTGAGTGCATGTCTGTGAATGAATGTGTCTGAGTGTGTCTGTGCACACATGTGTGTGTCTGTGAGAGTGTGTGAGTGTGTCTATGTACACACCAGTAAGAGGGTGTGTGCACACATACTGTTGGCCACCCTCCTGGGCTTTGCTCTGCCTGTCCAAGCTCTGGTCCCGGCTCCACCCGTTTCTCACCTGTTTCTTCCTCACCGGTCACTATGGCCGCACGGTGAGGCCACTCGGTGAGCACCAGTGCGCTTTCCCATCTGTCTCGCTGACCCAAGGGTTGAGCAGTTGGTTCCAGGGAGGAGGCACCAGCCTCTGGCACCTGGGCTCCTCACCAGAAGTCTGCCCCCCCCCTCCCACCCCCCCCCCACTAAAAGGACCTGAGCGTACAGGACAGTTCTGGAAAAGCCCTGTTTCTGAGTTCTAATTCTATAAAACATGATGAGTGCAAAAGGGCCCAACGTGCCAACTACCAGGAGAAAATGAGCTTTGCCAAGTGGTGTTTCTTATTAAGGGAAGGAGGGTCAGGGAGCCACCTTATTGTGGTGACAAAGTGGGTGTGCCTTTTGTGGAAAGGTGATTGGATGATATGTGTCAACAGCCCGGAAAGAGTTTGTGTGACTCCCTGGTGCATCCTAAGAAAAAGTAATCAGAGAGACAGAGGCAAAGATCACAGACGAGCCCCGTCATAAACAATGTATATGCATATTGCACATGTACGTATATGTGTGTATTATATATACCTACATACACATAGGAAATAATGAAGAATCAGAAACAATTAAAATGTTCCAGAATAAGCGAATGCTAAATTATGGTATCTCTACAGCGAGAACACCGTATAGTAAAGATGTGTTTGAAGACTACTGAAGCACATAGAATATTTCATAGGATATATATTAGAAAATATATTCTAATATTTTATAGAATACATAAAATCATACATACAGAGTCTCAAATTTGTTAAAAACAGAACTGTGTCTGCCTAATAGATCAACTGCCTAGAAAGAAAATCAGCTCCTGACTGTTGTCTTTGGGTGATAGTGGAATGTATAGGTGGCTTTTATTTCTTGTAGTTTGATATTTTTAAAATTTTCTACAGTGGACGTAGATTACTATCATAATCTAGAAAAAACATTCAAAATAAGTGAAATTGAAGTATAGAAGAATTTAGTATAACTCCTACTTTGCTGAATTCTAAAAATAAAAACACCATATTTTGTGTTTATGTAGAAATTTTTATCAGGGTTTTCTCACTTTTAGTAAATAACCTTATCCTCTACTTAGAAGGTTGAAGCCATTCATCAACTTTTCTTTCCTGCACTTCAAAACCTCTGAATCATGAATCCATTCTTTCCTTTCCTCTTACCCTTCAGGAGAAAAAGCGCCTCCTTGTTTCCCAGGAAAGCCGCTAACCCACCACACCCGTCCCTTGGTCCCCGGGAGCCCTGCGCGCATCGGCCAGTCCCCTCTTCTTCCACAACCAAAACGCTTCTCTCTCTGCCAGCTCTTTCCTCTCAACCCACAAACTCACTTCAAGGCTCCATCATCCCACAGGGCCCTTCTCTGCAAAGTGCTCTGTAACCCTTGCTCCTCCCACCCTGCCTTCCTGATCTTCGTCAATTTGACCCATTGCTGAGGCCACCTCCTCTGGCACTGCACCCTCGGGGGTCTCCTGCTGCCCACAGGGCCTCCCCTGCTCTTGCCTGCCTCACTGTGTTTGCTCATCCGTTCTGGGTGGCCCCTGTCCCATCTCCTTCTGTGACGCAGTGCCTGTTCAGGGCTGGCCTAAGTGCAAGGCCTCGCCCACAACACCTCTGACACCCCCAAGGGATGTGGTTACTTCCTCTCCCCTAACCACAGGGCCCTTTGTACCAGTCTGTGGGGTACGTGTGGTTCACAGCTGCACACAGGTGTGGTTTTATCACCATGACTCAAACACACACATATGGCAGCTTTAAGACAAGGTTGCATTCTTTCCTCTATGTCCCTTGCTTTAGGGGACATATCAGTGAAGATGTTGGTTGGTGGGGTTGTAGACTGGTGCAGGCACTGTGGAAAACAGCATGGAATTTCCTTAGGAAACTAAAAACGTCACTGGCTTTTGACCCAGCAATTCTGCTGCTGGGATTATACCCTAAGAGCCCTGAGACACCAATCCAAAAGAACCTATGCACCCCAATGTTCATAGCAGCACAATTTACAATAGCCAAATGCTGGAAGCAACCTAAGTGCCCATCAGTCAATGAGTGGATCAAAAAACTGTGGTACATTTACACAATGGAATTCTACGCAGCCAGAGAGAAGGAAGGAGATCCTACCCTTTGCAACAGCATGGATGGAGCTAGAGAGCATTATGCTAAGTGAAATAAGCCAGGTGGTGAGAGAGAAATACCACATGATCTCACCTCTAACTGGAACATAATCAACAACAACAAAAAAGCAAACAAAATATAACCAGAGACATTGAAATTAAGAACAATCTAACAATAGCCAGAGGGGAGGTGGGAGGGAACAGTGAGGGAAGGGTTTTCAGGATCCACTATAAAGGACACATGGACAAAACCAAGGGGGAGGGTGGGACCAAGGGAGGGAGATGGGATTGGCTCAGGTGGGGAGAAAATGCAGACAACTGTAATTGAACAACAATAAAGTAATAAAAAAAAGTAAAATAAAATAAAACTAAAAAAAATAAAAAATAAAAAAAAACAAGGTTGCAAAGTCCTTGACCGTCCCTCTTCTCATTGAAAGGTAGGGTTTGTGTCTACGACCCTTGGGGCTCCAGCCTTGTGACTCTTTCAACCAACAGAGTGCACCAGAAATGACACTCTGTGATTCCAAGGCCGGATCATAGAAGGCCAGCAGCCTCTGATCATGTTCACTGGCACACCCTGTCCTAGGAGCCCTGAGCCACCGCTGAGATCTCCGATGACCTGAGCAAATAGGGTGACCTGCGCTGCTGGAGAGGCCACGTGAAGGTGTGCCGGGTGACAGTTCCAGTGGGGCCAGCCTTTGTACTCCCCTGCTGAGGCACCGGACATCTTCAGCCTTCCAGACCAGGCCGTCCACCAGCTGAACACCACCAAGGGAACGCTGCCCAGGCCCCAGGACAGAAGGATCTCCCAGCTGGCTCTCACTTGAATGCTGAGATGTAGGACGGTTGTTGTTTTCAGCTGTTGGGCTGGAGGTAGCTCTTTAGGCAATGATAGATACTGTATTTTGCCATGTATAAGGCGCACCCACATTTTTGGCCCCAACTTTCAGGAAAAAAATTTCATTTTAATTTTTCAATTCAATGTTTTACTCATTTGTATTTAGATACTTGTTTTTTGTGTTATAAAGGAATTTTAGCATTTATTGTTGAACATACTAGAGTATAAGAAATTTTATGTAACAAATAATTACAAAACACAAGAAGAGATACAAGGCATTTCAGGCGCTACCCATGTGCAATGCACATCCTTATTTTTCCTTCAGAAATTTGGGCAAAAAAAGTGCTCATTATACACAGCAAAAATACTGAAACAGCGTGTGTCTGGACTCGGCTGAACTTTAAAACCCATTGTTAGATGTTTTCTAAAGAAGAGTTTGCCATTGTCTCTCAGGTCTCATGGCTCTTTGCCTCTCTCACATTATCATACAACTCGGGCAGGAATACCAAATACTTTAAACCCCTTTGTGGCCCTTAGACTACAGAGAGAAACTGGGAAAGTCCTGTGAGTGGTCCGATAGGAACCTACCTCCTGCCCTGCAGCGTGAGACCCGGAGGTGGGGTGGGCAGAGGGGGCGAGGGCTTCTGAAGCTCTGGCTCTTGTTGTTGACAGGAATCTCCACGTAGAAAGTGGGCAGTCTCGCTCCCCTTCCGGGCCCACTGCTCTGGACAGTTAGCAATGTTAGGGACACGAGGGATTGTTTTCTGTTGAAACCTTTACCCCACATGATTGCTATGTGCCACACTGCTGACCCCCTCCAGGGGAGCGTAGGAGCGGGAGCTGAGATCCCTGCCACCCCACCCCAGTGTGCCAGAGGCTGCCCCGGGCATTTCTCAGGAAACATGGAAGTGTGGAAGAAAGCTCAGAGCAGAGCGCTGTGATTCACAGCAGGGAGCCAGGGTTGGGGGAGGGAAGCAGTATGGCACCAAACCTGGGCTGCTCCCTACATCCGTGTTCTCATTAATCACTACCATGTGGAGACAGGTGACCAAGCTTTGTGAGAAGCCAGTCTTGTGCTTGGCACAGAGTCTTGCCAGTAACCCTGACACAGATTTAGTAACGCGGATGATCACTGTTGTGCCATATGATAATTAGACATAAATGACAACCAGTTTGTTAGTTCAATGGGAAAGGCTCACTTGGGATATCAAAGTAAAGTTCACAAACACAGGCTGGGGGACACCCAGTCAATCAGCAACAGGAACAAAACATTGGTGTTTGTCATTCCACTCCACTCCTAAGCATTGAAAGCAGGAACTCAGAGAGGTATTTGCACACCCGTGTTCATAGCAGCGTGACTCACAATAGCCAAGGGATGGAAGCCACCCAAGGGTCCGTCAGTGGGTGAGCAGATAAGCAAAGTGCAGCGGATACTTACAATGAAGTGTTTTTCCACCTTAAAAAATGAAATTCTGACACATGCTGCAGTGTGAACTTTGAAGGCATGTGTTAAGTGCAGTGAACCAGTCACAAAAGGACAAACTGGTCCCACTTACATGGGCACCTGGAGTGGTCACGTTCGTGGGACAGAAAGGGGAATGAAGGGTGGTTGTTGGGGACCGGGGGGAGGAGCACGGGCAGTTCTTGTTTAATGGGGACAGAGTTCGGGTTTTGTAAGATGAAACATTTCGGGGGACAGAGGGTGGGGCGATTTCACAACAATGCGAGCGTACCTAGTGCCACTGAACTGCGCACATGAAAATGGCTAAGACAGTAAATTGTGTGTTATGTGTATTTTACCACAGTTTCTTTATAGTTGGCATTTGGGTTGACAGCAGGGACACGGGCATGAAAGGTGGGCCAAAGGTGTCCCGCCCCCACCAGCCATCACACTCCAGGCCGTACCTGGGGTGAGGGCCTTTGAAGAAGCAGGAATCCAGGTGGGGCACAGCACAAGGGACCTTCGTGACCTGACACACACCCCGGGGACATCCACCTGGCTGGTGATGGGACTGGAAACTTGGAGAAGTGCCAGGAGTATTCCAAGCATTTGCCTGAGGAAAGAAAACAGGACAGTGCGATAGCTACACGCAGGGAAAAGAAAGACGTGCATTTACTTTGTACATTTTCAAAGGGCAGAGCTAGGGCTGATGGGAAGAAGGTAGATGGTGTAAGAATTAAAAATTGCTGCAAGAGAGAACGTTCTCTTTCTACCACTTGACTCTCGTTGGAATGAGTTCCCTCTGGAACCAGGGCGCTCCCGACCACGAGTGTTCAGGCAGAAGCTAATCAGAAATTGAAGACAGAATGGAGAGCATTCAGCCTGGTATCATTCAAGGCTCTTTCCAAGTCTGAGATGTTACAGGTGCAGCGCGTCCAAGGTCAAGGCTCTGGGTAGGAAAGAGGTGAAGCAAGTAAAGCACAGAGGTGCCCTGATGTGTCCCTGGAAAGTGCTGGATTTTTGTTCAAGGGTGCCTAGGATACTCCAGCCCTGAGCCCTGATTCCCAGGTCGTGCCATGCCCAGGTGTCAAGGACCCCCCAGAGTTTCTTTATCATCTTATTGTGATGGCAGGTGTCCACCCTGTGGGAAGCACAGATCAGGGCCTGGTGGTAGAGCAGCAAGCACCAGGTGACTCCCCTTGGGGTCCTCCTGCCCATGCAGGCCTGTGACAGACTGTCTGCCCCGTCCTCGGTGACGTTCCTGATTCCCCTCCCCTCTTGTCTGTTGCTTCAGCAGCCTTCCAACTGACCCCTGCCCACCTCTTACTCCAGATGCCCTTCAGGAGTCCAAGAGATAAGGGGGAGGGGAAATGAAGAAAGAGCTCTCCTGGAAGCAAAAAAGATGAGTGAGAAAGAGATCAAAGGGAGCAGGGAGAAGGTGAAGTTTAAAAGTAAGACAAAAAAAAAACCCCAAAAACCCCAAAAGACAAATAACAGAGGAGCTGACAGAGTCTCATGAGATCACTGCTGTGGATGCACCCTCCCTGCAGCTGCCTTGTCGCCCTCCCTCCAAAACCAGGTCACATGTCTCAGCAGCTTGTGCTGGGCCTGATTATTCCCTGATTTCATTAGGGGGGGTTGTGGGGGGATGTGGGGTGTGTGTGTGTGTGTGTGTGTGTGTGTGTGTGTGTTGGGGCTTGTGGCCCTAGGCTGGAAAAGAGAGAGCGAAAGAGTTGGACAGGATCTGTTCTGTTCCCTGTAGTCACCCAGCCTGGCCACTGGTTGTCATCAGAGCCTTTGTGCCCCTCTCTCACCTAGATGACAGTGCCCGACGTGCAAGCTCTCTGACAACGCAGCACAGCAAACATGTCGTCAACTATTGTTTGCATGGACACAGGTCAGCAGTGTGGGCTCAGGTGCCAGGTGCCATGCAGGGAGCTTTCCAGCAGAGTGGCTTCGTGCTGAAGGTCACTGTTTTTTCTTCTCAAGAACTTACCAACTCGGAGAGAAACTTTTGAGATTTGGGCGCACCAGAACCCCCCGCACAATCCAGAGGAACTCTAGGGCAGGACTCTGAATGAAGTCTGTAATTGCTCACTGGGCCTACTTCTGCGTGGGCGGGGTTAGTTCCTCCCCAGACCCTACTGCAGTTGAGTTCCCCCCCATCACGTGCTCTGCCACTTGACCTTCCCTGTATCTCAAGGCCCAATGAAATCGCCCTGTCGGTCGCCTTCTTTGACTACGGAACACACGAAGCCCATCTCTCCTCCCTCTGAATCTGTGCTACACACATTATCTGAGCGAGTCACTAGGTTCCTAACACACACCTCCTAGTGTCATTGTGATACATGCTCTGTCTCCCCATAGGACTGGACAGTTATAGGAGGGGTCCCTGCCTCTCTGAGTTCTAACCTGTCGGCACTCAACGCAGAGTGCTTGGTGAAACAGTCACAGAGATGACACTTTCACAGAGATGTCACCAGGTGACAGTGCATTGTTCAGTGGGAAATATTTTTAGAACCACCGTCATTCCCCCTGTACTTATGCAATAAACTCGTGTTATGGTGTTCAATGGGAAGAAGCTGGGTGTTAGCACAAGGACCTTCCCAGGGGGGCCTAAACACAGAATGATTTATTTCGGTGGTAATTTTGTTCTATTGGATTCCAGCATTTTCCATGCATAAAGAAGACCTTTCAGGCTCTAACTCAAAGGATGGAAAAGATCCTTTAATTAGACTTTTCATTTCAAATACCTTCCCTGACCATAATCTTAAAAAAAAAAAAGAAAAAAGAGCAAAACCCTTTTACAGACAGCAGAAGAAGACTGAGGTCATGACCCCAGCCCTAGCCTAGCAGATTGAGCTGGGACAGCCTTTGAAACCAAGCCATGCAAAGCAGTGATTGGTTGTCTGTCTGCCAATCAGCTTACTGCCATCATTTGAAAACCCAACGTGGGTTTCCGAGCAAGGCAGGCATTGAGACTGAAAAGGATCAGGTACCAGATGAAGAAACTGCATGGGTGAGAAATAAGAAAGGACAAGCCACAGAAGCAAGAGCGAGCTTCAGTGAGATGACAGGAGGGAGTGGGTAGTATGCACTGAGAGGTAAATAGCGGGCAAGAAAGCAAAAACAGTTCACAAAGACAATATTGTGCTTCCAAAATGTTTTATTGTGAAAAAGAAAAAGACAAAAGTGGGAGGCACTCCTAGAGTATTATCTATCATTTTAAGATGGGAGACATTTAACATGATGACATTGCAAAAAATCAAGAGAGGGACAGGAAAGTGGAACAGGAAGAAATTCGGGGGAGACTGGTGGCCTGGAAGAGGAAGGAAGAGAGAGATCCACCGAGGCAACACTCCAGAGTGCTGGGTGCTGCCGGAGGACGGGAAAGGGGAAGGGTGAGATGCCAGCACCAGGAAGAGCTTGGAAACCGTGTCCAAGAGTCATTGCCATTTTGGAGAAAGGGACAGAAAACTAAAGACATAAGCCTAGGACATTCACTCAAGTTAGTCCATGAAAGGAAAGGGAGCCTACCGAGGGGCTATACAGTAGAGGGTGTGTGTGCGTGGTTGCGTGTGTGTGGACGTGTTGTGTGCTTAAGATGAGAAAGACTTGAGCCTGACTGTGTATTTCAGGGAAGGAGCCGGCGGTGAAGTTGGATCTGAAGCAAGAGAAGAAAGGGAATGCGATCGATAAGGAATGTCCCTGAGGAAGGGGGCAGGACGGCTGTCCATAGCATAGGCGTGGCAGACAAATAAAAGGGGGAACAGTGAGTGTTTGGACTCTTCATTCATTCATTTATTGTTTCACTTACCAAATAGACCTTGAATACCTGTCACGGGACAAGAATTATGCAAGGCTCCAAGAATATAATAATGAACGAAACGATTATGTTTCCTGTCTTAGGAGACCATTTTCAAATGAGAGTCGAGTCAAACACTAACCGGATATGAAAAGCGTGGTTCAGGGAACCACAAGGCGTGTAACAGGGAGTCTGAACTTTGTTCAGAAAGGCTCCCCTGAGTACACGCGTTGGACCTGAGCTGGACGATGCTAAGAATTAGCTACTGTAAGAAAGATGTGCTCAAGAACCATATGATTCGACCCATATGTGGGATGTAAAACAGACAAGCTCATATGTACAGACAACAGTTTGGTGGTGACCAGAGGGGAAGGAGCGGGGGGAGAGGGTAAAGGGTGGGAAGGGGGGGGAATAAAAGGTGGTGAAAGGAGACTAGACTTGGGTTGGTGAGCATACCATGCAATATACAGATGATGTGATGTACAGGTGTACACCTGAAACTGATGTCACGCTATTAAGCAATGTTAACCCAATAAACATTTAAAAAGGAAAAAGAGGTGGGACCCAGGGAGGTGGCTACAACTGGTGGTAAAGGGGGCGAGAGGGGCAGGCAGGGCCAGACCACGTAGGAACTTGGAAGGTAGATGAAGAATTCTGGTCTTTTTCTTAGGAATCTAGGGAAGGATTCTCAGCAGAAGAATGTGTACTTCTAAGTGGCCACGTTGCAGCATGAGAAAAGGGTGTGAGTGGGACTCGGGTGGGTGCTGACAGAACCCTGGCATGGGGGAGTGTTCCAGGAGGAGAATGACATCATCGTGCGCCATCGTAGTGGGAACAAGGATCACTGTTCCGGCCTTTGCCACAGCCCCAGCACCTAAAGCAGGGCCTGGCCTGTAGTGGGAACTCCATAAATGGTCGTGGACGTGAACATGAATGAATGTGAGCAGGAGTGCATAGACTTGGGAGTCCCGCAGGATTTGGGCTCACCTGAGTGGGTGAGTGGATGGATGGGGGGTGGATGTAGGTAGTAAGAAAGGTATCCGGTTTCCGGTTTGTATATCACTTTCCATGGTCATGGTGTCATTACTTAACGTCAGGCACACTGGAGAAGGAGGGTAAGGTTTTCAGGGGAAGCTCATGTTCATTTAGGGTGAGCTGGATTAGAAGCTCTTCCCAGATATCCAAGAGAACATGTCCCTCCAGGCAGCTGTACATATAGGCCTGGAGCTCAGGGAATTCTTGGTGGAGACCTAAGTAAAGATGCTGGGTTATCTAACTTAACATTGACATATGGAACCTTCCTGGATAATGATCCAGTTCTGGCTTTGCAATGGAAATGAGTGAAGTTCAGTCAAGGTATAAGATTATTGGAATAAAGAGGGTCAAAAACATACAGACGTTGGTTGTTGGTTGGGACACCCTCATGGATGTTAAACATTTCCAAGGAGATGACAGGAGATGAGATGGGAGAGGCAGCTAAGCCAAGTGCCAGAGTCCCAGGGCCTGGGGAGTAATGGAGAGAACAAAGGAAACGGGCTGAGAAGCGGTCCTCAAGGGCTGTGAAGATGCACAGGGCAAGAGAAGGGCAAGAGCTTTACAAGACTCAGGTTCCACTTTCTACTAACTATTCAGCTTCAGCAAGTCATTTAGCATCCTTGAGCCTCTTTTTCTGTGTGTACTTAACAAAAAGAAAAAGAACAAGAACAAAGATGAGTGATATAATCATGCATCTACAGTGAGAATCAAGGAAAATAATGGTTGCATGCACAGATAATTGAGCGCTATCGAAATGTAAGGCAGGGCTGCAATTAGTTTTCACAGATGGGCTCTGATAAAATCTCCAAATATTCATAAGATAAAAGACACGTTGTGAACTGCATTGGGTTATTCAAAATGTCTTCCCATGGACAGTCATTCTTTTTTTTAATTATTTTTTTTTCTTTTTAAATCCTCACCCAAGGATATTTTTATTGATTTTAGAGAGAGAGGTAAGGGGCAGGGGGAGAGAGGGAGAAGCAACCATGTGAGAGAGAAACATTGATTGGTTGCCTGTCGTATGCACCCCGACCGGGTCTCAAACCTGCAACCTAAGTAGGCACCCTGACTGGGGATCGAACCCTCAACCTTTTGGTGCACAAGACGACCCTCATATCAACTGAGCCAACCAGCCAGGGCAGGAGGACGTTCTTGAGCTAGGACTTGGAATAGCAGGTGGTGGATACAGACCCGTGTTAGGAAAAAATTAAGAAAATACTGTAGACAAGAATTAGCTGCACAGGGCAGGTAAGAGGCTGAAAAATCAGAAGGAATGGAGGGCTCACGCAGCTAGCAGACTCTGTGAGTGGGGACGCGGGACAGTGGAATATGTCAGCCATGCCAGGGGTGAAAGGTGAGGAAGCTGCAGTCAGAGAGGAGGAGATTTATTTCAGAAGGGTGGGTGAGTTCTGGGTGGTGGCAATTTCTAGCATTTACCCATTGCAAAGTGTAAAGAAGGAAGTCCCTGGATGTGCTGTGAGTCTAGGATTATGAATATTGACATTGAAGACATGCAAGACAATGCCAGGACTGGGGTGGAGAAAGAGACATCCCTGCCAGGAGAGAAATCGTCATGGTTTCAGGAGCCAGCAGGATGCTGGTGGGTTGGGTTGCGGGAGGTGCCAGTAGAGGGAAGTGCTGCTGTGGACACTGACCTCCCACTGAGAGTCCTGTTACCAAAGAGAGAAATTGAGTGGAAATTGATTTAGAAACTTGAGAATGATGCTGATCACTTCTCTATCCCTGGGATGTAGCAAAATTAGCAGCCTCCATGAGGGCTGTTGGGACTACACCAAGAGGACCAGGCTTCAGAAAGGCAAAGAGGTGGGGGGATTCTGTGATTGGAATGAAGAAGCAGGTGAAGTGATTTCGAAAAGGCCCCAAAGGGTAGATGGAAAACTTCGCACAGAAGAAGAGCAGCGGAAATTGTCAGTACGGGCGAGGAAGCCAAGAAGAAACTGCCGGTGAGAGCAGGGGAGAGAATGGATGCACAGTTTGGGAAGGTGACCAAGAAGATGGAGAAATGCAGCAGACCAGAGTGAACCGGTCTCAGGGTTCAAAGTGACCTGCGGTATGAAGCAGCCTGGATGCAGGTGCAGCTGCAACCCAAGGCTGGGTGGTCCTGGATGTGGTCCCCCTGGCCATCAGGCAATGCCTTCTGCTTCTGCTCACCTCCCCACTGCCCCATACATCCTCCCCCACTGCCACCAGATGCAAGGCATGGTCACTTTCAACATGAGAAATAGTGTCACTTTGCTAATACTCCCTGAACCTGGGGTGCATGTTGAAAGTTTCCATTCTAAGAATGGTCTTCAACTTCATTTTAGAATACTCCTTTTTCTTTGAAAGACCTTTTCCTTTTACTTATTTTCTAAATCACTTCATTTTTATTTGATGCTTCAAAGTCGGTAGATCATTTTCATCTAGTTGTTCATTAATTTCATTACCTTAACTGTAGAAGTAGGCAAGGCATTTATACATAATCCAATTCTTGCAGATGAGTGAAGTAAGAATGTGGGAGATGCCTTGTAAAGGGCATCTCAGTTCTGCGCTCTTTTGATGCCTAGAGGGGCCCATCCCTTGAATTGCCAAGTCACAGAGCATGCTTACGTGGCTGCTCCCAAATACGCCCGCAAAATGATTATGATGCACTTGGTGATATATTTAAAAATGAAACCTCAGGACTTGTTAATAATAGCTTCCTGTCACTAGTGCTTTGTCATCTTTCAAGGACTTCTGAATCACTGAAAAATATATTTGTTCTTTGCTGAAAACCACATAACTGAGGTGAAAGTGACAGATAATCAGCCAGGAGAATGATGAACAGTGGTGGCTGCATTTGGAACAAGGAGCACGTTTCGTGTCTGTTTAAGATAATAGAACAGTCACTGAAAAATAAGTAGACGGACCTCCATAGGTGCTTCCCAGACTTTTGTCATTCTAGGAGCCCAACTGCCCTTTCAAAGCAGGGTTTCAAATGGCAGAAACCTTCCTGAGTGGACAACGTTTAGAATCTTTAGGGCAGGGAAGGGGTGGGGGCTTTTGGAGTGGTTTTCAACCTTATCCAAACAAACTTGGCTGGAATTAGAAGAAAAATGTCCAAACTGTCCCTTCCTTTGAGCCAAACCAGTAAAGATCACAGATTTGACATATAAATCATCATGAACTTGTATTGACCCCAAATCTGTGCTTGGGCTTTATAGCAAGTATTTTACAATTGAAGATAAGTCACTGGAATTGTATGACATTATTGCTTTTGAACATAAAATGATGGTCAAGCACAAGCGATTATGTTGGGTTCCAAGTACTGTTTATCTAAAATATAAGCTCATTAGGACCTATGCTGTGATAGTTACTCCTTTGCAGCAGCCTTAAAAAATAAAAGCTTGCTTTTGCCTTGGTCAGCCTTTCCTCCAAATCAGGGAACTCAGGAGGCCCAACTGCTGCTCAAGAGTCTGCACTTCGGCTCTTGGTCTTTTAGGGTGACACTCCCGTCCCCATCCAGGTCATGCTTTTAGCATCATTCCCAAGAAAGGGACTGAAACCTGCCACCAAAGTCCTCAAATCCCCAAAGTCCTTCCCCACAAAATACTTAGTCCAGTTATAATTAGTGGGTATTAATTATTGCTCTGTATTAGCGAGTCACCCCTAGTGATTTAAGTGGTGAATAAACATGAAAAATTGCCTTCTGTCTTGTCATTGTTTTTCCTAGAGTTAAAGGAAAGCAAAAGAAGTATCCCTCCCCGCCCCGCCAGCCCTATGTCATATGCAGTTTGCTTTGAAACGCTATGCATACATCCCGTGGTCAGCTAGACCACGTAACAGAAATGGTTACACATGTGTTACGCGTCAAGAGACTCAGGAAATATAGCCATGGAAACTGATGCTGAGTTTTTAAGTATAATTTTTTTCATTTGTGAAGTTATAATTGCAAAAAACTTCGTAGATAAAGTCGGACCCCTTCCTCAGAAGCAAAGACTTGCCTTCTATTTTACTAATCAACTGCACTGAACATTAGTCTCAGTTGTCAGTGACATTTGTTATTTTTTTTCGTGTCAACTTAACCAAGCTAGGCGTTCTCCAATCAAGGCATCATGAAAATACTTAAAGACTCACGTTGGTAAGTGCATTGGCTTTACTTACAAGGGATTTTCCAGGAGAATAAGTTAGAAAAGTAGCAGACCCTGGGCGACCTTTTGCTTTAGTTCAGTATCATAAATTAGAGCTGGCTTTTAAATCTTTTTCGTTGTCAAATAAAGAGATAGTCTCTGTCATCTTCTCGTCTACACTTCTTGACAAAGTTAACAGAGCTAATTTATATAAAATCGTAAATGTTCGGCTAATCCCATCATCTCACTGTGTGTTTATGACATTTTTAGTAATGGCTATATTTATTTGTTCTCTTTCACCTCAAAATAATGCACATTGAAGGTTTCTAGTAGGTTTTGGCATTCAGCTTTTAACGACGGACTAGGGATTTTCTCTAAAAGGAGTTCACAAGTGGTGTGGGGAAACGAGGAAAGGGGGTCTGAACAGAATTTTATCAAGTCCACGCTCTGATCACAGGCCTGAGATCTACACAGGCCATGCCTTAAAACCAACTTATTGACAGAGATTCCGTCTCTGTCATGAGAAACCTAAGTAGCATGCATTATAAGAATAATATCGTTTTCCATACTTGCTTTAAAATGAACAATGAACAAAAATACAATAAAATTTGGAGCCCTTTTATATAATTATATATGTATTAAAGGATAATATGTCCCTCAATATAACTTCTATAAGATACATATATAACATATACATATACGTATACACATATATAAAATAATGGTCTGTCTGGAAAAAGTCCAGCCATTGTTAATATAATGAGAACAGTTTGGGCAACATCGATGTGACCTGGCAGCCAAGGAGAGTGGACTGGAATGCACATGTGTGAACAGTGATGACTTCACTGTACTAGTCAGTGGGGGCAGTAGATGCCATTGAGTGAGCATGGGCACTGTGTGGTCGTCGCATCCAAAATGACTGAGTGAGGAGAGAAACGCATCTGCATCAAATTTTGCATTAAGCTGAACATTCCACCACAGAAACTATTCAGATGATTCAGAAGGTCACAGCTATGGGCAGCTGGTGATTGGCAGCTTCATCACGACAATGCACCCATTCATGCATCACGTCTCGTGCAGTGTTTTTGGTGAAACATCAAATCACCCAGGCGACTCAGTCCCCCTACAGCCCACATTTGGCACCCTGTGACTTCTGGCTTTTCCCAAAACTAAAATCACCTTTGAGAGGGAAGAGATTTCAGACAGTCGATGTGATTCAGAAAAACACCATGGAGCAGTTGATGGCAATGGGGAGAACCGTGTGAGGTCCCAGGGTGCCTACTTTGAAGGGGACTTAGGCATCATTGTTCTATGTACAGTGTTTCTTGTATGTTCTTCAATAAATGTCTCTATTTTTCATATTACATAGTTGGATACCATCTGGATAGACCTCATATACATATGTATGTATGTAGTGGGTGTGTGTATATTTTTCCCCTAGATCCTCAAAGATATTCTATGAGCTCACCAGTGGCAGTGAACACACTCATGACTCAGATCTGTTTCTAAATACCATTGTTCAATAAAGGAAATCAGGATTCCTTAAAGAAGTATCTAATCCCAGAAGTGGAACAGTGAAAATACTAGAAGGAACTAGAATACCTTGTGATGCCCCCAAATAAGAAAAGACTTGGACAAGGGTGGAAGCATGTCAAAAGGACTCAAGAATCAAACTGAAGGATCCAATCAATGGCCACAGTTGAAACAGTATGAGCAACAAAATAAATTATGATAATATTAGGTTATAACTCATAGAATAAAATGAACATACATAAGTCCAGTTGATATAAATAATTGAATAAATAAATAAATGGAAAAGAAGAGACATACATATCTTACAGAATAATTATAATTAATAAATGAGAAAGAATAGGGGAAATAGAAAAACATCATTAGGTATATATCAAATTAATAATTGTTCGAGTCAATATCCTCCTAAGGATGCTCAAATCGATGGGTGAAGTTCTGAGGAGGAACGGGATATGGAGGTGGTTCCAAAGATTTTTTCCAAGATATCTGTCAGTTATAAAAGAAAAAATAGTAACTCTACCAAAAGACATAACATCATCCCCCTGTTATTCTCAGCAAAGGTTGAAGAAAAAAAAGAACGAGCCTCTATAACTCTGGGAAACAGTTACTTTGGTTGGATATTGG
>VMDR010004214.1:0-62557 GCA_007922815.1 Macrotus californicus
AAAAAAAAAAAGATCAGAGCAGAAATGAATGAAATAGAGAAAATCAACACCATCAAACGTTGGTTCTCTGCAAAGAGTGACTCATGGGCAAACCTGCAGCTACATTTGCCAAGACAGAGAAAACACTCAGATTCCGAAAACCAGCAATGAAAGAGGACTACCGATCTTCTAGAAAGAAAAAGGATATATGGGTATCATGTGGACAATTAAATAACAACAATTTAGGGATCATAAATGAAATGAGCACATTTCTGGAGGTGACTTGCTACTGAATCAAGCGTTGCTCTTGCCAGTTGTCTGTTTCCTGCTGAAACCATCAGAGGACAGCAGAGATGACAGGCCTCTAGAGCTGTCTCTTCTGGCTGTCAGAGAGTGGGCTGCGGGGCCTACGACATGATTTCGGGTACACTGGAACCTTCGCGTTCCCTCTTATCCTCTTAAGTTAGTTAAGTCATGCCAAAACACAGAAAAGTCATTTTTCTCCTTCCAAGTATCATAGAAACCTGGTTGGTCATTGGTTTCTCTCCAGTCCCTCTCAAGCTGGCCTCATAGCTGCAGAGTGGCTCTGCCCCAGAACCTGTAGATCAAGTTGCCTACCTTGCTGATACCCACCACAGAGGTGCTTTAATGTTCTTGGTCCCCAGTCTCACCCTGTACATTCTCAGGTCGGGAGGACTCATTTCTCTGGTTCCTTTCCCAAGGACTGTCCACTCCCCTCAGCTACAGGAAATCTGTCTGCACGTCCTTTGTCAGGCAGCTGTGGTATCTTGCCAGAGGGAAGTAGCAGTCCTGCAAATGTCAGATTTTTGTGTTTCGTTCTTTTAAATATTGCCCAACACCCAACTTAGTGAGCTAACCTATTCAGTCATCCAACAAATATTGATTGAGAATCTGTTACGTGCAACATGTTATGTTAGGGGATGCAGGTATACACAGAAATGTTTGGTGATTGAGACAGATTAAGTTCTGATAAGTAGGTTAGGGATAGAAGTGAAATAATTTTAGAGGGAAATGCATAAACCATATAAAATGTTTTAATTCTGTGGATCACGGCCCAGTATTGGGTCATGAAATCAATTTAGTGAGTTACCACTTTTTAAAACACTGAAATAGAATATAAAATATCAGCATATTGCACATACTAAGGAAATTTTGTAAAATTTTTGTTTGCTATTTGTACTGGAGTTACAGTATAAAATATTTTAAAATATGGGTTACAGTAAAAAATTTGAAAAGGCAGGCCAAATAATGCTTTGGAAAAATCAAGAAACTTTCTGAAGGGAGATGGTGCTGAAGAGTTAGAATTTTGACAAGTGGAAATGGGGTAATAAGAGGGAAAAGGGGCATATTAGAGAAAAAGACAAAATTGGGACCCTGATCTGGGCACGAGGTGTGGAAAAAATAAGTACTAACTCCTCAGCAACAAGGATGGTCTGGGAGTAAACCTACAGAATTTTGTGCAGGGGTGGGTATGGAGAGTTAAAACCTTTTGATTTCAAGCTGTGTTAATAATTAATTATATTCCCCTAATGGGTTACTGATAGCTTATCAGCTTTGGTGGACTTTGGCAGCTGTACCCTTCCTCTGGCTGCAAACACACGACAACGCTGTGATAGGCCCTGCGGTGGGTGTCTGTCTGGTCCCACCTCTTCTGCCGTCAGACAGGTGCCTTACTCCCCTGCTTGGAGCGTTGACACCGGACCTGGGAATGCCATTGGGTTGCTTCGGGACCTCAGTTTTCAGAAGAGATTCATACCCTTTGTAATGTGTATTTATGGCCTTCATACTTTTCAGAGCCCTGGGTGTTGGAAACATGCTTGTTTTACTTAGTCTCTAGTGTGTTTCTCATTCCTTTTCCCGGAACTTGAAGGACAGGAAGGAGTGGTAAAGACTGGCCCAATTCTGACAGCCCCATTGGAGATGGGATTAGGAATCCCCAACAGATGACATAATGTCTGAAAAATATTCCACGTTTAACCAAGAAACACAAATATAAAGGGTTATTACAAAGATGACAGGGCTCTGAGGGAAATTTTGCAAGAGATAATATTATTTTGAAATCGCTTGGAAAATGAGAGTAACATCACCCATCCCTTCCCCACCTGGAGCCCTGTAATTGCAGGGTGAGGGTAGTAGACTGAGAAAAACCCAGGACCCAGCTAGTCTCTTCAAGAGGGGCAGAAACAACCTGCCGGTTCCGACTTTGCTTCAGTGCATTCTTTCCCCCTCTCTACCCAGCCCTGAAGGGCAAGCTGCCATCCAGCCCTGGGTTCTTCCTGTCACCTGCTCCAGAGATTGTCTGCTTTCCTTTCCAAGAGCCCAGCCATCCCCAGCGGTTTCTCCTTGGGATCTGCAGAGTGGGATGTGGTGCCCCTTCCTTTGCAAATGCAGACCCAGGGCCAGCGGGGTGGCAGTCACTGAGCTAGAACACGGCCACAGGTACTAACTAACTAGTTACAGCTCTGCCCAAAGACCCTTCGTTTTGGTCCCCTAGACCCAGTTGGCAGCTGGCTTAGCTGTAGAGGAAATAATACTGATGTCCAGCAGAACAGAACAATGAGAGTTTAATGGGTGGCTTATTTTCTCAAGAAATGAGCATTTCCGAGGCCAGATAGCCATCGCAATAGGACTCCCAAGTCAAAGAGATTCCTGAGACAGTCCTCACACAAAAACGAACATTTCTCTCAGCTTTGGGTTAAGAAATCTGTCTCCTTCAAGAGCCCGATCATTTGGGGCAGTGGTGTGAAATGGAGTTCGAAAAGTGAGTATTAATATGGTTTATTCGGCACGTGAATAGGAAATTTTTGTTCTTTTGGCGGGTGGCAAATTACAGAAGAAACATCGTCTGGGTGCGTCCCCTTCTAGGGTGTATTTCAGAGTGGGGTTGGGGAGGAAAGAGAAGCTTTTTATATTAATCAGATGTGTTGAAACAGACACATGCATGTCCGTGAGCAGCAGCCTTGCTCCTAGGGGGTGGCGGGCAGTTTGGGAGGGCTTCCCACATGACGGGCGTGGGGGTGGCGGGGAAGTCTTAATGGGAGCTTTCCTTCCCCAGGCAGAAAAAGCCCGTGAATGAAGAAGGCAGTTCGACTCCCGCTTAGGAGGTGACCCTGACCGAGCTCGGACAGGAGCTGGGGTCTCGGCGAGCTGGGGTCTCAGCCCGGGGCCTCGAGGCGCAGCCGGGCGCTGGCTCGCCCTGGCGGTGCCGGCGCGGGCCGCAGGCCGGCCCGCTGCGGGCGGCTCCCGCACGTAGCTCTCCCGCGGGCCAGGGCCCCACGTGGCAGGCCCAGGGGAGCGCAGGGTGGGGCGGCAGCCGGCGGGGGCGGGGCGAGGCTGACGCGCAGGGTATATAGCCGGGCATGCGCGGCGTGGCGGGGACGGACGCAGGCCGGGGAGTGAGGGCGAGCGGGCTGCTGGCGCGGACGCCGGGACACAGCCGCTGTCGCCGCCGCCGCCGCTACAGACTGCCCGGGCACCTGGCTTGTGAGTTTGCGCGGGCCCGGTGGCGTCCGCCCCAGCTTCAGGTGAGGGGCGGAGGGCTTGCGGGCCGGGCCGCGCCGAGAGCCAGGGATGCGGCAGCGCGCCTCCGGGCGCGGGTCACCCAGTGCGGGTGGGGGTGGGGGCCCGGCCGCAGTCCCCGAAGCCTGGGGCCGGACCGGGGAGCCGCTCCCGAGGACCCGCACACGGGCCCGGACGCTGGCGGGGGGCGACACCTGACCGAAGTGGCACGACGAGGTTACAGGAGAAGGAAAGGGAAGTCGCAGCTGCGGTCCAGCGGGCTGGAGAGCGCGCGATGTGGGAGCCAGAGAAGGTCCCAGAACGTGGAAAGCCGCGCTGCAGCCTCGGGGAGGCTTCCTGTAGCTCGCCGACGCGAGGATAGAAAAAGTGGGCAGTAGATGGGCAGCTGCTGGGGCGGCCGGGATGGGGCACTGGTGTCCGGACTTTGCCTTCCAGCCGCTGTGGCCCCCCACCCCAGCCCACCCCGCCTGGGCCAGACCACATCCTAACCGAAGAAAAATCACTCAGATCTTCCTGTTGGCCGGTAGCAGGAGATGGAGAACGGCGAAGGAGGGACTAAGCTACCTCCGACCTGGCTCGCCTGGCGGGCATGGATTTTTAGCTATTTTTGGTCCGTACGGACCAACTTAGGTGGTCCGGTTTAGGCTGCCCTCTCTCGGATGGTTATGGCAATAGGACAAAACAGGCATCCAAGCAGTTCACCATGTGATCCCCAGGTCCAAGTAAGCCAAGAAAATTTCCTCAGCTCTGCACCGTGGCTACAGTTTTGAGGATCTGGTGTCTGCCAGGGCCTGGGTGTTCAAGAGAGCTGTGCGCGTGGTTTGTGAGGAGCCTGAGAAGGCTGCGTGCAGGAGCAGCTCTGACCAGACCCTTCCTCGGGGAGCCACCCTGGGCTCGGGTTTGCCTTTGGTCGCTCTTCCCCAGGAAACCCAGGCTACTTGGAGAGGCTGCTGGGAAGCCGGGACGATCGCGCGCAGAGGAGCCTGGCCTGGCCACTCTGTCCCACCTCCACTCCTCGCTTACTCTGTCTACTTTGGTGGGAAGAGGTCAGTGCTGAGGTCAGGCTAGATCTGTGGCCTCCTACCCATTAATCCTTACCTCTTAAAACAAGGGCCATAAAAACTCAGAGGAGCTTGATGAAGCAAGAGAAAGAATGTCTAGAATCATAACTTGTAGCAGGTGGGATTGAAAACCACATATTCTATTTCCTGTTGGAGACCCAGGTGAATTTTTCATAAACTGTGTGGAAACCAGAAGATAGACTAGTGCTCCTTCCTGTCGTCACTTTGCAGGTTGACTAGAGGGCAACAGACACAGGGTGGCTGGCCTTGTCATTTGGGTAAGAAGAAGTTTCGTGATTCATGTGGTCGTTCATCCCTCAGTACATGTCACAGGGCCTGGTCTGTGGCTGGCTCTGCACTAGCCACGGCAGGATGCGGAGGGGGCTGGAGGCCCGGCTCCTGCATGCCCTTGGTTGGGCAGGCGGAACGTGGACGCCTGAAGAATGAGGTAGCAGCGCGGCAGGGTCCCAGCGTGTGTTCAGTTAAGTTCGGAGAGGACAGCACTCTGCCAAAGGTGGCCACGGGAGGATACCGGGCTTTGGAGCCCAGTGAATCTGTGCTCAGATCCTGGCCCCGTCACTGCTGGGCCTGCTCTCCTGCCCTGCAGCCTGCTGTGGCTGTGCCTGGGGCACCGTAGAAGTCTCCTCCCCTCCTCTTCCTCCTCACCACAGCAGTCTCTGCGGGTGGACTAGCTTACTTAGGAATCCCAGAAGAAGAGAGCGGGTTGGGTTGTAGGAGTGGGGGGAAGGTTGGTCCGTCTCCCTGATGGCTGGGTAGGCCTCTTTTCTGTGGCCTGCTAGGGGTTGTCCCCCAGGTTCACTGGGCAAAGGAAAAAGTCCCCCCACCATTAAGTTTTGGGAGCGACTTTCATTTCTTCGGATAATGGAAACACTTCTCTTTGAGGCTGATAAAAAGGCGGGAAGGACTGACTGTGTGCACAAGTGCAGTTATCTACGGGTCACTGGACTGCTTCTGTTTTCAAGCCCTTCCCACCGCCATCTTTCCTTACCTGCTCACAACCTACTCTATTCCAGGAGGAATCTCAATCCATGTCCAGTGTTTATAGGATCTTGGGAACTAAGTACTAGTAGTGCTGTGAACATGTCTGGGAATTGGGGCCTTCTCCCCACTCTTCTGGGATAATTCAGCCTGTTTGCTCTTGATGCCTGAATAAAATCATGCTTGGGCATTTTGCAGAACCACAGACTATTGGATGTTGAGCTGGAGGGACTTTGGGAAGCTTCAAGTGTAGCCCCTTTGTTTGACCACTAGAGAAATAGGATCTGGGGAGTTTAATGGGTATCCTGAGTCACATTGCTTGGTAGCAGCCAAGAGGCTTGATGGCAAAGACCAAAGAAAAGGTCCATTTTGATTCCTAAAAGTGATGATGGAATTGCTGATGATCCTAGTCTTTTCTTTGAATATGTGAAGAGGAAGGAGCCAGTTGTCTCTGTGCTCATTTGTGGGGTGGAGGGTCTTGGCTTTTGTGGAGAGAAGCTTCTCCATGAGAAGTCCTCTACTTCTTTCTCTTTCCAGACTCCCTGGGGACCTGGGAGGGTGGGGAGTGTGGATGAGGAAGGGTCATGCCTTGGGACCCCAGCCAGGACTCACTAGATGTCTGGAGAGGACTTCTCTGACCTCGAGGCTGGTGGGCTGGCAGAGTGCCGGCAGATAAGGAGTCCAGAGTCTGCTGCCAGCTAGGGGCCTCGTGCTCTCCCAGGGGACAAGCAGGACAGCCTCGCCACAAGGTCTCCACGCCCCAGCTGCCTCATCCCCACCCTTACTGTAACAATCGGGGCTCCCAGAGGGGACCCTTTGTTGGGCCCAGCTGAGATCCAGAGGCACAGCCCCTTGTAGGCTCTTGGGACTCCCACAGAGCCGGGAGGAAGGGCGGCTACAGAATCAGCCTGGGAGGGAGCTTGGCATGACCAGTCATGGGAAACCAATTCCCTGCCTTGGAAACTGGAGATCTGACTGTGTTCTCAGGCCTCCTACCTTTCTCTGTCATTAGGCCCAGGCGAGGCTGGGGTTTGGTGGAATGAGGTGACTGTCCTGAATTTATTACTAGGGGGTTCCTAGGGGCTCTTGGTCAATGTACTCAGTGTTAGTAGTTAATGAACAACATCAGCCAAAAGTTGGGGATAAAAAGAAAAATCCATGTTTTAAACAATTTATTTTACCTTTAAAGTGTGTGCATATATTTTTATTTGCCAAAACTTTGATTCAGGGCCAAGGCCTTTTCTTTGGGTCTCCACATCCCCTAATGAGACTTGCAAATTGTTTGTATATAAAAATCACATCACATGTATCACCTGTGATTTCTTATTTTTTTATTAAATGTTTTTCACTGGGCTGCATATTCACATAGCTCAAAGATCAAAAGGCTAAAAAAACAGTTTAAAAAGTCACATACGTGCCCTGGCTGGGTGGCTCAGTTGATTGGAGCATCATCCCATACACCCATAGGTTGTGGGTTCAGTCCCCCTTTGGGGTGCACACAGGAGGCAACTGATCAATGTTCCTCTCTCCCTCTCTCTCAAATCAATAAATATATCCTGTGTGAGGATTAAAAAAAAGTCACACATAGTATTCAGTGAAACATCTTAGTAATGCTACAAGTTTGCATTTCATACACATTGTTTAGCATCTTATTTTTGCCTCCCGATTATCTTACATCTTTCCATTGTGCACATAGAATACTTTTATCATCCTTTTATTATAACTGCATATGACTCCAGAATGTGGAAGTACAGTCAATTTCTAGTCAACTTTGTCGCCTCCCTCTCTCCCTCACCTGGGTTGTTTCCTGGGTCTTGTCATAGTGCTGCAGTGACAACGGCACAAATGGCGTTTCGTACACGTGTGAATGTGACTGTAGAAGAAATTGCAGAAGAGGAATTACTGGGGAAAGGATTTATACTACATCTGTTAATGTTCATTAAATAAATAAAGCAAGAATTCACAAGACATTTTTAAACCAGCCCGCATGCAGAACCCTACTTTTGTAAGACACAACCCTAACTTAATCCCCTTTTTTTCATTTGTAACACATCCTTCTAGGTGAGCAATTCTTAAGCTTTTTGATCCTAGGGTTCCTTAATACTGTCTTCGCATATATGGCTATACCTATTGATATTTATCATGCTAAAAATTATTTAAAAAATTTTAAATTGATTTTAGAGAAGAAGGGAGAGAGAAAGAAAGAAACATCGATTTGTTGTTCTACTTATTTATGCATTTATTGATTGATTCTCGTATGTGCCCTGACCCAGGATCAAACCCCTAACCTTGGTGTATTGGGACGATGCTCTAACCCACTGAGCTACCCGGCTAGGTCTATCATACTAAAAATTAAAACAAATTTAAAAATAGTTATTCATGCCCTGGCCATTATGGCTCAATTAGGTGTCATCCCACAAAGCGTAAGGTTGCCAGTTCCATTCCCGGTCAGGGCACGTTCCTGGGTTGCAGGTTTGGTCCCCTCATGGGGTGTGTACAAGAAGCAACCTACCCATGCTTCTCCCTCATATCCGTGTTTCACTCCCTCTCTCCCTCCCTTCTCTTCTCTCTGAAAATAAATAATCTTTTAAAAAATAATTATTCATTCATTTAAAATAACAAAAATAAGGTCATTGCATGTTAGCATAAAAAGTGTATTTTTATGAAAAATAACTTCCAAAATAAAGTTTTTACACTCTTGCAGATCTTCAAGATTTTGAAAATAATTACCATTAGATAAATGAGAAGAATTATAACAGGTATGAGGTAAAGTTGATATTTAGTTGAAATCCTGAGAACAAAATGAGTTCATCTCTGCAAGAAAATATATTTATCCCCTAAACTTCTACCTTAGAAGTTTCTAGGAAACCCAAGACTATGTGACACATATTCATCACACTTCTGGTAGCTTCTGAAAAATGAGAGTGAAAAAGCTTTTGCCATCTTAATATAATAATAGAAACCGCTTTTACCTTGCAGGCGCCCTGACCGGGTCTCAGTGACCCAGGTGTCACCGTGCGTCTCAGACCACAGTCTCGGCACTGCAGGCACACGGCACTTCATTTTATTCTGTAGAAATCAAAACTTCTTTCTGCATTTCTCTTTCAGTTACTGTTGAACTTACTTGTAATCATAAAACCAGCAGAAGTGGCATAAGAGTCTGGGGAACAGGCACAACAGACCCCAGTCAGTGAGTCCTCGGCTCGTGGCAGCAGAGGGGCTGTGTGCTGCAGGGAGGTGCAGGAGGACCGGGGGGCACTGTCCCAGCCCATGGTGCTCAGCTGGAACAGCTTCCACTCGAGAAGGCTGCAGAACACTGTCTCTCTTCCACAGCTGCCTGTAAAACGTGTGGAGGTGAGCTGAGTACACATGAGAAGTTACATGCTATCTAGGGGCATGCATTCCATTGAGTGAGATGGACAAGCGACATTTAAGGAGGTCGGAGCAAGGTGAGGTGACTGAAGGCAGGAGTGGTCTGGGAAGGCTTCCTGGAGGTGGAATTAAGCCAAGCTTTGAAAGCTAGGAGAAGAAAGGGAGGACAGGAGTCCTGACAAGAGTTGTATGACTAATGAACGACACAAAGAGGTATATTCCTGGGGCAAGGGTGGTCTTAATTCCTTGCCAGAGTGGCTGGTAGAGGGACAAGTGATGTGGCTAGAAATTTAGGTTGGGCCCTGGCTGGTGTGGGTCAGTGGATTGAACACCAGCCTGTGAACCGAAAGGTCACGTGTTTGATTCCCAGTCAGGGCACATGCCTGGATTGTGGGTTGGGCCCTGGTTGGGGGCACGTGAGAGGCAATCGATTGATATTTTTCTCATACGGGGATGTTTCTCTCCCTCTTTCTCCCTTCCTTCCCCTCTCTCTAAAAATAAATTTTAAGAAATCCTTTTTTTGAAAAAGAAGAAATTTAGGCTAGGTCCAGCAACTTTGAAGGGCTCTGGGGTCTAAGGTACCAAGAGTGTCTGTTTCCATATCTAAGACTTGTTGCTCTGTCTTAGCAGCCCTGTGTCTTGGGGTCCAGACTGTTCTCACCTAGAGCAGCTCCATGGCCCCAAACCAACACCCTTTGCACCAGGAGCCCACCTATTCCAACTTCTTGCCTCTGTTCATCAAATCAAGGCATACTTACTGTTAAGATGCATATAAAGAAGCATGGGAGAAAAAATCGGTAATCCTTCAATCCTGAAGCAACCCTCTGTTAATTTACTCAACCATTTCCTTTTATTTTAAACTTTTTATTTTGGACTAATTTTAGGCTTAAAGAAACATTGTAAAGAATATAGCAGAGTGCCTTTTTATCCCTCACCCATGGGATAGTTACCAAGAACAGGAAATCAGCATGGGCGAGTTAGCTAAGCCACAGGCCGTGTTTAGATTTCACCAGTACTTTGCCCTGGCTGGGTGGCTCAGTTGGTTGGGGCGTCTTCTCATTCACCAAAAGGTTGCAGGTTGAATCCCTAGTCGGGGTATCTATGGAAGGCAACTGATCAATGTTTCTGTCTCACATCAATGCTTCTCTCTCTCCTCTCTAATCAATAAAAACATCCTTGGGTGGGAATTAAAAAATAAATAAATTTCACCAATATTTTTATGAACATCCTTTTTCTGTCCAGGATCTGATCCACAGTCCCACATGGCATTTAGTTATTGTTTATCTTTAGTCTCCTCTGACCTCTTTCTTAGAATGAGGTTGTGCATTTTTGGCAAGACTGTCGTAAAAACAGTGTTGCATCCTCTTCAGAGCATTCGATGGGGGCATTCAGGATGTCAGTGTGTCTCATTCCTGGCGATGTTTCCTGGATCACGTGGTTAAATTGGTGTCTGCTGGACTTCCATACTGGAAAAGCTGCTACTCTCTCTCCCAGGCTGAATCCTTCTCATGCTTTAGATCCCTTTTGCCAGGAGGAGTCTGTCCTTCTAAGGGTTGCCCTGATGAGTTATGGCCCATCTAGGATAATTTCCTATCTGAAGGTCAACTAAATTGGTGGACTTACACCAGCAGAATCCTTTTGCTAGGTAATGTAACACAATAACAGGAGTGATGTCTCATATACGGGCCCTGCCCACTCACGAGGGAGAGGATCATTGGTGGTGACCTTAGGGTTCTGCCAACCGTAGCATGAGATCTAAGGTCTTCATCTCGGCACAAAATGTTAGTTACCTAGGGCTGCCCGAACAATTTGGCGCAAACCCAGTGGCTTAAAACAATAGAAATTTATTCTTTCATAGTTCTGGAGGCCAGAAGTTTGAAATCAAGGTGTCAGCAGGGCCGCCCCCAACCCCCCCACAAAAGCTCTAGGGGAGAATCTTCCCTTCTTCCAGCTTCTAGTGGGTGGCTGCAGGTGTTCCTTGGCTAGTACCAGCAACGCCCCCTCCATCTCTGCCTTTGTCTTCACGTGGCCTCCTCCTCTGTGTGTCGGTGTCCAAATCTCCTTTCTCCTGTAAAGATACCAGTCATTTTATTGGTATCTTAACTAATTGCATATATCTGGAAAGACCCTGTTCCCAAAAATGTCACCTTCTGCAGTCTCAGACAGACGTGGGTTCGGGGGACGTTACCCAACCCACCGCATGTGGGATGTTGGGGGCAGCCTCTGTGAGCTCTGTGTCTCAGAGCTGTGCAGGAATGGGAGGGTTCTTTTACACCTGAGACAGAAAGCAGGCCCGGCTGCTGTTGGGTCAAGGGCCCATCCTCAGGCTGCCTGCTCCCCTCATGTTGAAACAGATCTGAGAAGCAAGTAGGTAAAAATACAAAGCTTGCTTCAGAGGCCCCGCCTTAGGGTCCAGATACTGCAACAGCAGCAACTTGCCTCTGTGCACTGAGTGTCCATTTTCCTGCAGGCTGGGCCGGACAGAGATGTGGTGCCCATTGGCAGGAAAGGGGGAGCTGACTTCAAAGAGTTCAGATAGATCACAGGATGTTGTCGGTGGCCCATGTCTAGTCCAGCAGCGCTGAAATGTCAGGCCAGTGCCCTAAAGGAGCACGAGGCTGATCTCAGTACAGATACTGAATCTCACCCAGGAAGCTCTGATTCAAAAGAACCAGAAGGCCCAGGCGGGGCTCTCTCCTGGGGGCTGTTAGGTCAGCGCTGGAATCCACCTCCAGACTCCTCAAGGGGAGAACCAGGCCTTCCCCCTTTCCTAACTGGGCTCAAAGATGAACTTTCTTCTGAAAGCATTACATGCTCATTATAGAAAATACAGATGAATAAAAAGATAAGGTATCATTAAACCGACCCGTGGGTTTAACGGTGTGCCATACATTTTTTAGCCTTTTTCTGTAAATGTATTCATTTTAGGGAAAGATGAGCCGCTCTACAGAGTTTCGTAAGCTCTTGTTTTCGAGTTAACACACGAATGACTTTCCACGTCATTCTCCCAGATAGCTAGTGTTTGCTGAGCAGTTACTGTACGTCAGACACTATTGTTCATACTCAGTATCTCATTTAATTTTCTTAGCTGCTGTGACGGAAGGACTCTTAGTAGCTTTTTTCTTCTAAGTTAGGAAAATAAGTCCTCTTGAGGTCAGGACTTGACCCAAGCCTTGAAGCTGGTCAGTGCGGATTCAGGATTCACACCGGGATCTGTCTCACTCGGAGCCCAAACTGCTGTCTGTTTTCAAACAGGTGTAGCTACGCGGGTTACCTGACGTTAGCAACCCCACCCTCTGCACGCTTCATGGTCGGGAGCACCAAGAGGCCACGCTCCATGTTTTTTTTTGCCCTCTGAAAGAATAAATGCACAAAGATAGCCAAAAACAAGTTGGAATTGGTTTAAGTAACAGAAAATAATAATAAAAAAATAGCCCTGGTTGGTATGGCTCAGTTGGGTGTCGTCACACCAACCAAAAGGTCACCGTTCAGTTCCTGGTCAGGGTGCGTGCCCGGGTCGTGGGTTTGGTCCCTGGGCAGGTGCATGTGGGACACAAGTGACCAGTGTTTCTCCCTCACGTCTGTGTTTCTCTCTCCCTGTCTTCCTTCCCCTCTCTAAAATCAAATCAAAAATAAAAATTAAAAAAATAAGTTGTGACGCTGGCACCAGATAGGTAAGTGGAACACAACAGGAACATCCCAAAACAGACCTCAGTGCGTGCAGGAACTCAGCCACCAGTAATGATATTATTTCTTACTAATTGTGGGATTTTGAGCAAATCTGCTTAGCCTCGGTGTCCTCATCTGTAAACTACTTGCTGAATTTTAAGATGCTTTTTGTTGTTTGAATGTTTCTGAAACAGGGGGGTGTCTCGTTGATGTCCACTGCGTGTCTTTCCCTGCCCGTGAAGGCTGTCACTGGTACCTGTGGTTAGGGAAGCACTCCAGGGTGTGTCTCACACAGAGTTGAGAAGGCAGCTGAGGTAATGGAGACAATGCTCAGCACGGTGCTGGCAGGCAATAGTAATCCTGGCAGTTCTTGTACAATTAAGGAGGAAAGGGTTGTGGATGAGTGGCAGGGGTGTTTGGATGTAAACAACAGCATCCTGACGGTGCTGCTAGGCAGACAGCATGTACAGCATTGTGGGAGGCCCGCGTTCCTGCACAGTGAGCCTCTAGGAACCCAGTTCTTGCAGCGGATCTGTCTGCTGTGCCGTCCTTCACACAGTGGACTTTGTTCTCATGGTTGTTACTCTGCAGCCTGTACCTCTGAGCAGGAAGGAGGAAGGGAAGAGGTAGCACCCACGCTGTGTACTTACCGGCAGTGGCTGGACCAGCTGCCTGTGGCCTCTCAGTGCAAAGGACATAGTTGACTTCTTTTCTTCTCTTCCCCTCTCTTCTCTCCTCTCCTCTCCTCTCCTTTTTTCTCTGTCTCTCTTTCTTTTTTAAATTTTTATTTATTGATTTTAGAGAGAGGAAGAAATGTTGATTTTGGTGTTCCACTTATTTATGCACTCATTGGTTCATCGGTTGATTCTTATGTGTGCCCTGACCCAGGTTATCAAACCCACGACCTTGGTGCCTCGGGGAACGATGCTCTAACCAACTGAGCTCCCCCGCCAGGACACTTCACCTCTATTTCCAATCTTTTATAGACTTCACACTTGAGGTTTACAAGGCAAATTGACGTTTCATTAAACAATATTGAGATAATTGGCTGTATTTAAAAAATTAGATTCTCTTTCTCACACTGTGCCAAAGTTAAATTCTACACGAATTAGAAGTTTAAATTTTTTAAAGGCAAGAAAATATGTGCGTGTCATTCTGTAATTTCAGAGTGGGAAAGGTTTTTTCCAGGCATGCTACCAAAAGCAGAAACCTTAAAAGTGTAATATATTTACCTTTTTTAAAAAAGATTTTATTTATTTATTAGCGGGGAAAGGAGGGAGAAAGAGAGGGAGAGAAATATCAATGTGTGGTTGCCTCTCGCGCACCCCCACCTGGGGACCGGCCTGCAACCCAGGCCTGTGCCCTGACTGGGAATCGAACTGGTGACCCTTTGTTTTGCTGGCTGGCGCTCAAGCCACTGAGCCACACCAGCCAGGGCTGATTTCTTTAAAAGCTTTGTCAGTAATACCAGCCAACAAAATTAAAAGGCAAATGATTAGAAAGACACGTGTAATATGTGGCAGAAGGTTACTGTTTTATTAGTCCATGCAGCGAGCTCACACACAGCGGTAAGAAAAATGAATGTATGGCAGCAAAAACTGGGCGAAGGATAGCACAGGCAGCCCGTAAAAGAAGAACTGTAAATGTTAGCGAGCCTGAAAACGTGACGAGTCGCACTGGTGGCGAGAGAAATGTCGATTAAGGGATCACAAATGGTTTTTAACCAGTGTGGCAAATACGGAACACTGTTTCAATACCCAGCGTGCACGGGGCTCTTAGGAAACAGGCATTCTTATACACAGGTGGTAGGGTTATTAAAGTAGTTGCACCTTCAGGGGATAGCTCAGCAAACTGTGTAGTAAGTTCTGTATAAACCTTTGCTGCCCCGGGGGCAGGGGCTGCTCCCCAGCCAACTCGCTCCCCAGACTCTTCTTCTGGGAAGATCCCCTTCACCCCCTCACACCTTAAGGCCTTTCCCTGTGCCCTGCTGACTGGGAGGGGAGGAGGTGGCAGCCAGCTCACCTGGAGGGCTTCCACCACCCCCAGGATGGCTGGGCTGTCCTCCCAAACCACTGTTTTTCTGTGTCTTTTACTGGAAGCCTGAAAGGTTGGCTTGTGTGAGAGACACAGGGTGGTATATGTGTGTCCTTTTAGTCCAGAATCCTGGAAGCCACAGGGAGCAGGCTGAGCTGTCGGGTGCTCTCCTTTCCTGGAAGCCGGAAGCCTCCAGGCCAGCCCCAAGGGACTTTCATTTTCTCCTTTGGGGCAGCTGGCCCTGCTTTTCCTCCCAGGATATGAGCCACAGGTGATAGGCCCTGGTGACCCTTTCTGCCTCTTTCCCCCGCCCGCTGTCCCCCGACCCCTCACCGCCACTGATGGTATGTGATGGTGTGTCCTGTGCGCTGCAGCCCAGGACCAGGTGACATTGATTGACGGATATGTATTTCTGTGCTGACCATTTCCCTGGTGTTGGAGATTTTCCATCTGAGAGGCCCTGCAAGGTCTCAGGAGACCAGGTCCCTGGGGAGTTTCCAGGGACAGCAAGCCCCAGCCGTTCTCATCCGCTTTTCCAGAAGGGAGCAAAAAGCACAAAGTCACCCATCCCCCAGACTCTGGCCACCAGCCAGAGTGTCCTCTAGGGCAGTCTGACCAGCGTAGAAACAGGGATTCTGTCCCGGTCCTTGCTCCCCCTCACTGCCTGCAGGGCTCCCTACATCCAGCAGACACTACAGAGGCACCTCCCACGGCAGAGGCCTTGACCCTGGGTAAACCCTGGTGTGTGCACAGCGCTGCTGGCCAGATTGCGTCTGTGACCTTGGCTCTCCTCACACCACTCCCCCTCCTGGGCAGCGGCGTGGGAGCCCCGCCCCCAGCGGTTCAGGATGTGTGTCATTGGCACGCTGAGGGAGGCTGTGTGCAATGCGAGCAGGACTCAGAGTTTCCATGAGCAGCTGAGAAATTCTAGAAACAGCCTGTTCTTTGGGGGTTTCCTTTCCTTTCCTGTCCCTGCTGCCAGGGAAGAGTTAATGCGTTATTTTCGGCAGAACTGCCAGAGCGCGGCCGGCCTCTGCACGGTGGTTTCAGGGTGGCAGGGCGCGGGGCTGGGCCTGCCCCTCTCCCACCCTCTCCCTCCGGGAACCCCCACGCCACCTTAAGTTTTTAAAAAGTTTTTCTACCTTATGTTTTGTACCCCAACTCCAGACCAGCTTCTCTGGGGTCATCGATTCTATTGAAGTTTCAGGAGAAGGGGTCCTGCTCCCTGAAGATGCTTGTAGTTCAGCTGGGGGCTGGGGGGGGGGGGGCAAAGCACAATAGCATTGAAACCAAGGGGTGGACAGGGGAATTCACCCCCTCGCTCAGCAGATATCCCTCCTCCAGGCCCTGCAGGAGGGAAGAGAGGCAAGGCTCTACCACTGTGGCGCTTACAGTCTAGTAGGAGGGGACAGATATCAACTATGTCAAGGAAAGAAAAACACTATTTTAGAAAATGCTAATAGGTTAAGAAGAAAATATACCAGGGTGTTGGGATTCTCAGTGACTGGGAATGGGGCTCTTCTTCCTTTTTTTTTTGTTTAACCAGGTGGCCCTCCATTTGGAGGAGGTGACATTTGAACTGAGAGACCTGCTGTGAAGGCCTAGGGGAAGAGCACTGTAGGCAGAGGGAACTTCAACAGCGGAGGTCCTGAGGTCACAATGCCCTTGTGGTGTTAGGGAAAGCAGGAAGGCCGGGCGGCTGGCTTCCGGGAGGGAGGGCTCAATTAGAAGGTCGGTAGGGTCGGCAAGGACCAGATGCCACCGTGATTTATAGGCCAGAAACAGGAGTTCAGATCTTACCCCACTCACACTGGGAATCCATTGGCGGGTGTAAAACAAAGGAAGTGCTGTGATCAGATTTGTTCTTTAAAAGGGTGAGTCTGCCGTTGAGCCTCCACTTAAGGTTTGGGCACTTCACATGTGTATCTGTTACACTTAAAGGAGAAGGAGCCCCGACAGTGCTGGGGTGGGTGCCCAGTGGAAGCTGGAAGGCTGGTTAAGCGATTTTATTTCAACTAGGGTTTCAACATGGCCCCTATCCACAGGCCCTGTGTGGTCTGTCAGCTGTGCGAGGAAAAGTGGGGCGGGCCCTTGTCCTCAGGGGGTGCCCTCTGTAGTTCCTCCCAGATCTTCTTGGAGGAGAGGACGTGAAGAATGAGTAGCGCCCAGTGTTAACGTCGCCGTAGTCTGTTCGCTTTGCTGTGTGTGATTCCGATGTGAGGACGGGTTCGCTTATCCGCCCGCTACCCTGCCGATGGGCTCTCAGGTTGCCTGTGAGGCTTTTGTCATTGGGGAAGGTGCTGCCTTGAGAATTCTCGTGTCCATCTCTGTTTCCCTCTCTGTTTGGGGAGAAAGTCACCCCCGCTAGAGCATTCTGAGTTGCGGGCGAAAATCAGAAACTCTTCCCAGGTAGCACTCCGATTGCCCCTGGGGAGTGGTGTGAACCAGGGAGGTAAGCCCTTAAGTCTGGGGAGAATGTTGATCCCTTTTAACAGGCAGCAGGTCGTAGGATGCAGGGGAGTGGAAGGGCGGTGGGAATGCGCACCCGTTGCTGCGTTGCTGGCGGAGTTGCTTCTTTTGCACCCCTGTGCCCACAGCCCTGATGGGGTGTTTTCGCCCGAGGAAGGGCAGTTCTGCCCCAGTGGGTCTTTTTCTGGCCCTCTTCTGTATACCAGTGTCACAGGAGCCAGAGACCGGGCCGCCTTTGCTCTGGAATCCACCTGTGAGCGCTCACAACAGCCTCCAGAGCTGTGACCCTGGCAGAGATGGGAGGGCCCGCAGAGGGTTCAGGTCCTCGTGCTCTCCCTGTACCTTGGACACGAGAAGCTCTGGGAGGGCACTGTGGCCCCAAGTACTGCACCTGCAGTGAGGTCTGTCCCAGCCATTCTGCAGCCTCTAGAGAAAGCGTGGTGTATCTGTTCTACATGCATTTATGTATTTACATATTCATGTGGCAAGTCCTTATTTAGACCCTACCAGCATCCTCGGCTTGTAACGAAACAACCGAGAAAGTCAACTGGAAGTGTTCGGACTGTCGCTCTAAGACAGTACAGCCTTGAGACAGAGTGGTAGGGCTTGGAGGAAGGTGAGACTCCCTCCCAGGCGGGGCGGCATGTGGCGGGGGAGGCAGAATTCGGGCTAAGTCAGAGGTGGCGCTTCTTCCTGCAGATCATCCTTTCTTTATTTTTTAACATCAAGTCCTTCACACTTGGGGGAGGGGGACTTGGAGCACACGCAGATATGGTCAGCCTCTAACGGACGTGAGTCGGACGTCCTGGCCCTGTGGGTGGGTGTGGAGACAGGCAGGGCAGGAGTGGGGCGTCATGGATGGAGCACAGGGTCCAGAGGGGAGGGTGGCAGGAGCCTAGCTGGAGGGCCGCTTGACCACCAGGTGGAGGGGCTGATGCTTGCTGTAGGACGGAGGGGAGTGAGGCATTTCTTTTGAGTGTTTGTGACACCCACAGCACGGAGGGCTGTGGGCATGTGTGTCAGCAGGAGAGTGATTCGATCAGGCAGTGCAGCGTGGATTGGAGGGTTGTGGCAGTGGGTGTGAGTGGCACCAGGCAGTGGCCGCAGTGGTTTCCCCAGAATCCTCGGGTGAGGGGTGCTCTGGTCGCTTAGGGAGGCCCACAGTGAGGGGCAGGGATGGTCCCTGCCAGGGACCTTGGGCCAGAGATTGAGCCATTTGGGAAGTTTGGACAGTGGTGGGAAAATGGAGGAATCATGACTCAGACATGCAGTTACTCAATTCCCTCTCCTGCCCCCTTTCACACTCCAGTTTGGAAATCTGGGTTTTTTTCTCTCTTTTTCCCAGTAGCCCTTATGGGAATCAGTCCCGTTTATTGCTCTGCTGCTAAATATTTATGGTCACTGAGAAATCGAAAGTGCAGCCCATACCTTTCTCCTGGGGGCCCTGGCCACGTGCTGGGGAGCAGGGGCCACACTGGACAGCAGGGGCCCCTGCTGCTGTCTTTGGTGAAGAAACCCGGAGCTCTCCAGAAAGCGCTGGGTCTTCCTGGAGAGCAGTGGTCCTCAGGCTTTCGTGGGGATCATGGTCACCTGGTGCGCTTTCTAAAACCCAGATGGCCAGTCTCTGCCCCCAAGTTTCTGATGCAGCTGGTTTGGGTGGGACTGAGAATTTGCTCTTCCAAGGTCCCAGGTGGTGGTAATGCTGCTGGTCCAGGGACCACACTTTGAGAACCACTTTCCTGGAGAAATTATCACATAGAATTCAGCGTCTCAGCTACAGAGACTGGTGTGGTCAGAGTCTTTGAGGAGGAATGGGGGCTTGAGCCGCCGTGAGGATGGGAGGGCTAAGGGAGAGGTAGTGGCGAGGAAGGGCTCTGAGGCAGAGGGTGGGGTGCGTGGGGGTGGCCTTGGGTGGGCTGGCCATGGGGCAGGGAGAGGCTTTGCTGCAGGTCCAGCTGTGGAGCTGCCCTGGGGCCTGGCTTCTGGTAGAGAGCGCGGTTCACCGCTGTGGGGAAACCAGGCGTGCCTCTGCCTGCCGGCGCTCGCATCTCATCATGTCCACGGTCTAGGAAAGGCCTCCCAGAGGGAGCCTGGGCTCAGGAGTTCTTACCTGTTTTGGGAAGAAGGGAGCACAGGGAGACTTCTTGTGAGAAGCCCTTGTTGGCAAATGCCCCAGAGTGTTGCTGCCAAGGCGTTGGAGTTGGCATTTATAAATGGCCCTCTTGCTACAGAAAGAGAGGTACGCAGACTTGTCTCAGCCTGATTTAGGAAACGATGGGGGTGGACTGGTTCTCTCAAAGTCACTCTGATACTTTGGGTCATGAGGACAGTGGTGGGGCTTGTTTCTATCCTTGTAGCCACTAAACAGGAGCCTGTTCAGTTCTGTAGTGGAAAACTCAGCCCCCAGGACAGGGCAGGTGCCCCAGGCTGGCCTGAAGCTGGGAGAAAGAAGCCTTGCTCTTCCGACCACGCTGGGTGCTGTGTTCCCCACCTTCCATTCTCCATGCCGCAGCCACATGGTTACTCTTTCTCCACTGAAGGTGATCCCCACTGCCCTCCAGATGAAGTCCAGTCACCTAACCATGGCCTACAGGCCACCCCTGCCCTGGTGCCTGCCACATCCTCTCATGTCTGCCTGGCAGTACGGGACTCTTAAGTTGTCAGATGCGTGTATTCACTGAGTCTTTCCAAACACATCTGCCTCTTCCTGTACTGTCCACCCCCTTTACCTTCACCTGGCCCACCTTTCCTGCCCTTCATGTGTCTGCTGAGATGTGTCTTTTGGGAGGCCTCCCCCGACCCCTGGCACTAGGGTTGCCTGCCCCACTGTTGTTCTCTGTAGCTTCCTGTGCTCTGCTTCATCCCTATCTAGGGGGTGGGAGGTGGGGGTGGGCTTGCTCACCAGGCGCCCACGTGCAGGAAACTGCGGTTTACTCCTGTTGTCCTAGTGTGTTTATTAATAGTACCTCCTTTACTATCAAGCAAGCTACTGTGGGTAATGAATTATAGTCCCCCCGACTAGACAAGGAGAATCGAAAACTCTATTTTCCAGACATCCTGGCACTGAAGTCCCCAAGGCAGCTTGGATTCTGCCAGTTAGCTGCACTTAACCCCATTTGAAATGTGTGGCCATCCCCTTCCTCTGGATGGGCCCTGGGACGTGCATTTTGCTGGCGTGGACCATAGTAGGGGCGGCATGATTCTGGAGCAGACCACTTCTTCATGCTGTGGCCTCCTGCTGGTGGCAAGGCCCTGGCTCCTCGGCAGCCTGGCTCTGCACCATGACCTTGGAAGTAGCTCCCAGAGGCTTGGTCTAGAGGTTGTTTTTCCAGCTCTCCTGATGGTTCTCTAAGCTGTTCTCTGCCCTGCACAAAGTTCCTTCCTGCTCAGAGTGCCTGGCTAAGCCCAATCAAAGCACAACCCTTGTCATCCTTGTTCTTGCAAGTCACTTGTTGAACTGATGCCGGCCTTGCCCTATGAGGGCCCGCACTAGGCACCCAGGGCCCTGCACGATTCCTGGTGTGAAACAGGCAGGCAGGGGTGTTTGTTAAAGGAATGAAGCCTTGGACTGAGTTTGTAAAAGTCTGGTAGGTGTAGCCAGCTTTTAGGTCAGTGAGTACTAGTGAAGTGGAAGGGATGGAAGTTGTTCTGTCTCAAGGAGAAGAGATGATTAGGGTCCTGACAGCTGACTCCAGGGTCTACCTGTGTCTCTGGGCCCCTGGAGAGTTAGAATGCCCGTGGAAGGAGGTGCTGAGCTCCCTGTTGCTCAGCCAGCCCTGGGAGCCATGCAGACAGACATCAGTTCAAAGACAGTTTGGCCTTCCAACCTTCCTGCAGAAATTCGCTGCTTCTCTCCCCTGTGTTGCCAGGAAAGGTGAAGGGAGGGCCCTCCTTGCCTTCAAAGAACAAAAACCTGTTGGAAGGGCACTGTGGGAGAGCAGGTAATTAGGAGTCCAGAATAGTTGGAGAAGAACGCTCAGAGAGTGGTCCAGGAAGGCTTCCTGGAAGAAAAGGTAATTGAGCTGCCACCGAGAATAGGCAGGTGTAGGTGAGGGAGTAGGCTTGAGAACTTAGAGGACCCGGAACAGAAGGAACAGACCCAACGTGTGCACTGTACGCTGACCTTTGTGTCCTCTCATTTATCGGAGTCCCCTCCCAGGTTGGACATAACATAGTGTAATTGTGCTGGGGACATGGCAAGTTAGTGGCAGGCCCCACATTTGAACCCAGGGCTGCCCACCTTGTCATAGTATCTGATGATTTAGCCACTAGACCATTCATTTCATTTTAGTTTTTGACCCTGAATAACAAGTCAGGGAGTTTTGCTTTCAGTGGGTGATGTAAGTGGTGGATGTGAGTAGTACCATAATTCCTAATCCACATGCTGGGCCCCGTGGCCTGACAAACAGGAGTGGACTTAGAGGGACAGCAGCTCAGAATTTTGCAACTGGGTGTCTGGGAAATGTTGCTGGATGATGCTGAGAATAGTGGTGGCTCCTGCCATGCCTCCAGTGGCGGGGAAGGCCCTGGGTGGGGTGGCCCCGGCTGGCCCCTGCTCACTGGGCTGCCTGACTCAGTCAGTTAGTTTTGGAAGACTTCTCCACTTTGTCAAGCCCAGGCTCCGGCTGGGATGATGGAGCCAGGCTGACGCACTCCCGCCTCCCCTGCTGGTCCTCACTTGGGCTCAGCAGGTAGCGAAGTCAGCCATCCCTGCTGTCTGCACTGGCTGCCCTGGGCTGACCCCGCCTCCACCCTTCCCAACCTCCCTGTCACTGCGCTGCTGTGCGCAGCAGGGGGCTCTGTAAATAGGGTCGGCGAGGGGCAGGCTGCCGGTTCTAATTTTGTTCCCTGCTTCTCGGTCACCACCAGTGTTTTCTTTACGTTTCCTTATCCCATCCCTCCCAGCAACGAGAGTTTTCACAAGACAAGAGTAAGTGGGCTGCTGCCTCTAAGTGCCTCTAGCAGCCCTCCTGTACTGTCTGCTGAAATCTCCCACCCTGGGCCAAAGCTTGAGGCTGAGGCTCTGGGCGTGGGGTCTGGAGAGGGAACACATCCTTTTGGGGCATGCTGGAGAGCGTTAGGTGGGAGGCCAGCGGAGGCGGGAGAAGAAAGGGCCCATTGAGTCCTGGGCCGCTTGGCCGGGCTTTGGAGCCGTGATACTCGTGCTGTGCCTGGAAGGGGGTCCCAGCCCAGCTGAGAGGAGAGAGGCCTGTGGTCCATGCTCAGGAGGTGGGTGGGCAGTATCGTTGGATGACCAGCAACACTGGGAACGCACTAATTAGCTGTAGAACACTGTGTTTGTTTTTATTTTTAACTTTATTAATTATTGCCTTTACCGCCTCTAGGTTTTGCACCATATTTAGAAAATTCTCCCTAACTCCTCGATTATAAAAGTATCAACTGTATTTCCATTTTCAACAGTATGGGTTGACTCTTTGCCGTGAAAAATGAGGACATCCCCATTTTCACCTCTTCCAGCTCCTTTCGTCCCATCTCTTGGTTGTTTTAATTGTTATTAAATTGTCCATTTTTATAACATTTAGATTCTTCCCTATAACCGTAATCCCCGTAGTTGTTTTATATTTCTTATTCGAAGGTTTATTGCTCATCATCAGTTGTCTTACCATGGTTTCTGCATTCCCGGGCTCTTTTTTTTTTAAACAATTTCTCTATTAATTAGCTGCATTTCATTTTATGTGATTCTCCCCCACCCCCAGCTCCTGCCCCAGAAGGGGACTGTTCTCTGACTTTCATGCTTAGGAATTTTTGCCTGTGGCCTTTATCACACTTGTAGGACATCTTTGATGGCACTCTTGTCTGTGCTTCATATTTTCTTTCTCTCCGAATTCTGAATGTCCCTGCTGAATGTCCCTGTGGGGAAGGTGAGGGCAGCTTGAATTTTCTGCCACTTGAAAGTTTTAGTGTGTTTAACGATTTTTGTAATAAAATGTTTTGGTGCAAAGAAAAGTCTCTGGATGCCTGAAAAAGTCTCTTAACATTTCAGTAGCTTCACTGAACTCAGTGTGGAGCATTCGGCCTCACATTTTTGTGGACTGTGCCATATTATTTCAGTCTTCAGCGTCTGTTCCTTTCCCTTCAGGGAAGCCTTGTGCTGTTTATCTAGGAAATACCCTGTCCTTCAGTCTCTGGTTCTCTGCTCCAGGAACACCAGTGACCCCCACATTGGTACCTTCGCCTTGTTGCAGCCACTGGCCCAGTCATGACATTACAGCCAGCGACCCACCGGGTACGACAGTGGCTCCAGAAGATTGTAACAAAGCTGAGAAACTCCTGTCGGAGCCGTCCTAACGTTGTACTGCAGTTGCCTGCAGTCCTCAGTACAGTGACATGGGGCACAGGTTTATGGCCTAGGAGCTGTAGGGGATAGAATTTTTCACCCACAAATTTGTCAATGCGGCATAGCAATTATTTTAGGCTGGTTAATTTTAAGAAACAGCAGGCACAGGAGCAGCTCTGAGACCCAAGTAGAAGGTACCCTCTGTGAAAAGACATTCACATTTGTAAGGGAAACCTGCCTTGGTGAGGGTATCTCCCTCACTGAACTGGGAATGGGGACGTTGAGCTTATCTCTAGAAACTTATCAGTGCACAAGGCAGTGACTTGAATTGGCATCACAATTTTAACAACCTGAGCCTGGTTTACCGCGCTTTTCCTGGCAACCTCCCTACCTGTACCTGACTCCCCGCCTTTGTCTTCAGTTGAAGGTGGTTATTTAAGGTGGTGCCTTCCTCCATTTTGGGTGAGTTACTCAGTTTTCCTGGGTCTCTCCCATGTATGCAGCAGATTAGGTATTTTTCTTCCTTCCGTTAATCTGTCATTACAGGGATGTCTCAGCCGAGAAACCCGGACGGCAGAGGGAAGTTATTTTCCCTCCCCGACGGAGCAGTGGAGTGTACCGCTTAGGTTTGTGTGCGTGTGCCGATGTTCACACAATGAGGAAACTGCCGGAGAACGCATTTCTCAGGACGGCGTCTGTTGTTAAGTGGTGTGTGGCTACATTTGCATTCATTGTCCTCAACTTCTGCGCTCGCTGTGGTGGTCTCGAACCTTCCTTTGTCAGTGCTTTTATTTTAAATCATGGACAGGGATTTGTTCTGTTCACTGTGCTTTCCCGTCTGGTTCTTCAGTGATTTTGTTTTGCTAGCAGGCCTGCATCTCCTTTGGTCTCATTTGGCCTTATACTCTCATCTTCCAGCTGTTTGGTGGCATCTGCTCTTCTGATTGAGTTACTTTGCCGTGTGAGCCGTCATTGGGAGTTAGTTGGTGGCCTTGTCTTTTGCACGGGGGGCCTGCTGTTGCTTTTCGCGCATTCGTGCTGTCGGGTTCTGGCTCCGTTGCCTCTAAAATAACACAGTGACCTTCTTCCCGCCCTGTCACCCAGGGAGATTTGACCCCACCCCAACCACAGCAGTGCTGAGAGCTGGTAGTTAGGACCTGTTCTTTGTCTCCTGAATGGACCGTGGTGGTGTGCAGATGAGGTGGGGAGGTGGAGTATCTTCTCTTCTGGGGTTTGGGTAACAGCTGGTGGTATGGCTCAGCCCGAGTTCCATTTCTGTTGAGGGAGAAGAATACTCACGGGAATTGGGCAGTTTTCCCCAATTCAGGATGTGGCCTCGGAGCCCTGCTTTCCCTCAAAGAGTCAGCCCATTGTTCTTCGAATTGCACCTGTCTGCTGTTTTTCCCAGCAGCTTTCCCACTACTCCTGAATTGGAGAGGAAAAAGAATTGGCCATTTGCCACTCTCTAGATTTGGGGGAAGTTAGTGAGAATCCTCCTGTTTTCATCACTGTGGCTTTTTTTCCCCACTGTGGCTTTTAAGCCTGGGTCAGGGCGGGGAGATGACCCATTCGGGGTGCCCCCTACATTCCTTTCCTTGCCTATGGTTTTGAAGTTATTGTAACATAGTTTGCCCATTGTCTTGTTGGGCTGCTCTAGGTGGCTTTTTTTTTTTTTTTTTGCTTTATACTATTTTTTGTATTCAAATGTTAATTATCAGGGGAAGGAAAATTTTGATGCCATTTCAGTTCTCCATCTTAACTCAGAAATTTCTATTTTTATATAGTGTTTCAACATACTTTAGCTTCCCTAATACTCATAAAACTACAGGTTGTTTTCTTCTTTCCAAATGGAGCAAACAGACCTGGCGAGACCAGTGAGTCGGACTTCTTACACCAAGTCTGTTGTCCTTCTGTTGCCAAAGATGGCACAGCCCTGTTGGTAGCACCCACTGTATCAAAGACAAATTTGGGGGTTTTGGATTCCTCAGGGCCTCCCCGCCCCCAAGGCCTGGCTTTGTCTGTTGTCTGCCAGTTTCAGGGATTTTTGTACACCCCTCTTCCTGGAGGCTCCAGAATGTTGCCCCTGGACTCCTTCAGAGCCATCTGCCTTTGGGGATGCCCACTGGGGAGATGGTCCTGGTAGGCTGACAGTTCCTGGCCTTCCAGTGTGTGTGGTGGGGGTGGGGCTGCAGAAAGGCCAGTCCGCCTGAAGCTCTTGGGCTAAGAGCTGCCTGGGGGCAGTTAGCTGGGTCATTGATGGTCCCAGCGCTGGAGGATGTGCTGAGGCCACAGGTGCTTCAGGGACACATGCTGTCTGTCAGAGAGGAATATAAAAGAACCAGACACCTCTTTTTACATCCTTCAGGTGTCAGGTGGGGAAGAGGACAGTTGAGGGGAAGGAGGCTCAAGACGGCTCACTGAGGCCAGTGAGCAGTGGGCCAGCTCTCGGCATTTTCCTGTCACTGCCACTTCCCCTTCCCCCACCTGCTCCCAACACCTTCTCCACCCCTCCACCCTCCACCCTCTGGGCTCATTCTTTGGTGTAGCAATCAGCCTTTTCTCAATTTTAAATAAAGTACACTGTCAAAACCCGGTTCAGACTGCCTTGCAGCCCTGCCACCTGAGACCCCAGTGGAGGAGTTCCAGCCTCAGACTTCATTGTGCTTCCACATGGCCCAGGCTGGGAGGGGCATGGAGCCAACATAAGTGGGTGGGGTTTCAAACACACATGGCTTACCGGTTTCCTAGGAGTGGCTTACCAGTTGGCCTTGGAGACAGCTGAGCCTCAGCCAAGTTTGTCTCTGGTGTGTTTGACCTTATCTTCCACATGTTGTTCCTGGGCACAGAGAAGTCTCAGTGAGAAGATTGGGCGGGGGGGGGGCCGTGTGTGGAGGCCTAGCAGCTCCCAGGCTCTGCAGGTCTCTGTTGTCTGTTCCACTCACATCCGTGTCCAACCTCTGAACCAAGCATCATGGCATGGCACTGCTCTGTCACCCCAAAGAGAAGTGACTGTCCCTCTCTGAGAGGAGAGGTAGGCCCAGAAACAAATGCAGCATGGTCAGTACAGCAGTCGGGTGTGTCCACAGGACTGAGTGCCGCTTCTAGGATGAGACACTTCTGGCCCAGGGAAGGGGCAGCTGCAGCTGACATGCTGGTTGGAGCCTCCAGGATGCTAAGGAGACTTCGGAAGTTCCGCAGGGGGTTGGACTTCCTCATGAGTCTTTCATTTTCCCCTGGGAAGGGTTGGGCCTGGCGCCTGGGAGACGGGACTATAGCACTAAAATAATTTACTTCTTTGAACCCAACCCAGGTGAACAAAGGAGTGGAGAGACTCTGGCTTCACTTTAGTGGGAACCTGGTCCCCTGAGCATCAGTCAGCACACTCAAGCCTTTGTCCCTCCAACTTGTTTTGATGGCCTGCCCCACATGCTCTTCTTATGGCTCCTGGAAGGTATTCTTGAGGACAGTTGGCTCAGCTCCTTGGGAGGACTCAAATGCCACCCCCCCATTTCCATGGCCTTAGTAGAAGGGGCTCCTCCTGTAGCTGGGGCCACCAGCCTCGAGGACTTGCCCAGCCTCGCCATCAGCTGCACCAGGCTTTCTTCCTCTCTTTGTTCTTTCCTCCAAAGATTCATTTATGAACTTTTTTTTTTTTCTCTAAGAATAACTTCTAGTTAAGGGGGAGAAAAATCTGCACTGGAGCAGAAAGTTCCCCTTTTGTGCCTGCCAAAAATCAGGGTCACTTGGATTTGAAGTGTCTTTAGCAAATCCTAGGTGCCTGGACCAGGACTTCTTGCTGCCAACCTGCCATGGTTCTCAGACTTGGTGGGGGGAGGGTTGGGCCATGTACTGCCCAGGCAGGACAGTCCATTTGCTCCAGGCTACCTCACCAGGGCTGATGGGCCATGGGGTCAGCGAGGAGCAGATACTTCATAAAAGCCAACTTTGGTGTGAATGCCTGTCCAGATCCAGCTAAAGTTCATGCTTTATGAACTTTAAGTGTTATGTTTGTTTTCTGATGTTCTGAAGTCGCTGCAGATATGTTTGAGAAATACAGTGAAGGTGAAGGAGCAGTTACTGAAGTGATGTTACGGAAGGAGCCCCAAAATGTAGCCGGCCTCTGAGGAGTGCCTGCAGTTCCCCTGTACGGGGCCTTGCGGGGGCGGACAGAAGCTGAGGATGATCTGCCCAGAGATGTGCAGGGTTTGGTGGCTCTGTAGGGGACCCAGGGTGGATATTTTTGTGTCTCCACCCAGTGGGGATGGTGGTTAAGAGTGCCCTGGCTTTAATGTCCTTCAGACCTGGCTTCCTTTCATCAAATATTCAGTTTCTGACCTCACTGCTCTGCTTGTTGACCGTGGGCCCTGTTTTCTGACCTCTGAACCCCACCTCCTCATGTAGTAGACATGGATGAGTGTGGCAGCTTCTCCTAAAGGGGTCATGACTGTCAGTGACGAGCAGGGTGTGCCCTGGTGACACTAGCACCCCATCGTCTCTCTGCCTCTCCCTCCTGAGTCCACGCAGCTCTTCACTCTGACAGTCCAGCGTGGGCCTTCGGCAGATGAGTGTGGTCAGGCAGAGAACAGCTTTCTCTGTACAGTGGGATTAGCCATTTTGGACCAAGATCCTCCCTGCATACCAAAATTTAACTTTTGGTCCTTGGTGGGGATTTGAGAGTTGTTAGTCTCAAATGACACTTGTACAAAACATTGTTTTTGCCGACGCCTAATCCATCCATTTGTGTGACTCGGAGTGTATTCCATGGAGAGCGATGTTTCATGTCCCCAGATCTGCATGTGCCCCATGCTGCCCGGAATGTCCCAGATGTGTCTGTGGTCGGGGACACGTGTGATGGTGCGCCACAGGCCTGGGGTCAGTGGAGTCAGCCACAGGGGTGTCTGTGACCGGTCAGTTAGCAGCTTATTATCTGCACTGAGCAGGAGTCCAAGTAGAGGAGCTTTGCTCATTATAAGTCTTAAAATAATAGTCACGTTTTACTGAGGGCTTTCTATAGTCCAGGCACTCAGTGACTTGTAATGGCTCATGGCATTCAGTCTTCGCAATAACCCAGTGAGTGCTGCCAGGTTTATAGATGATAAAACCGAGGTGTGGCGAGAAGGAAGCTCAGTCACGTGGCCAAGGTCACACCGGGTAAGCCGCACTGTGGACATCCGAGCCAGGTCTCTTGGACCCTGAAGGCCAGCACCGCTCTGGACGATTCTAGAATGTTGACACTGGTTATTACCTGGCCCAAGATGACGCAGCTGGTAAGTGGCAGAGCCGGGATGCAAATGAGCCTGTCCTGAGCCACTCTCCTGTGTGGTCACAAGCCAAGGCCGGGAGGTGGAGCGACCAGCCAGCAGGCCTCGTGCCCTGGAGCCATACGAATGGCGGCAGGGACTGGGTTCCTGTTTTCCCTCCCTTCCTGGTATTTGTTTATTTCACTAATTAAATTATAACTGTGTAAATGACTAACAAAGAAAAATCATCATGAGATAGCCCTACTATCTTAAAGGTTTTGTTTCTCTATTCTTTCTCAGTTCTTAAGTCTTTTAAATAATTGTTCTGCTTCTTAACATTAAGCCCGTGAGTCTCCTTTTTAGGGTTGTGCCGCGATCCCTGAAGGTGATATATTCTGACTCACCTGACTGTGACACATCTTTCTCCCTTTTCTTTTTTGAATTGCTCCTGTTAGTGTAAATTCTAGAAGTCAAGTTGCAGACTCAGAGGATTTAAATACTTCTGTTATAACTTTTCAAGAGAGCCGCCAGGTTACTTATGCAGCCACCAGCCCTATCTTACTGGGTGGTTCAGCCTCACTAACATTTGGTTTTATATCTTTTGTGCAAAGTCTGTTTTGCTATTTTAATAAGTAGCAGTAGCGTCTTCCATCTGTTCCATCTGTATTCTTAACAAACCAGAGATACTAATTTTTTAGATTTTATTTTGGAGAATTTGAAATATACACAAAAATAGTACAGCGAATTGCCGTCCGCCCTTTGCTCAGCTTCCACAGTGACCAGCTCATGTCCCTCTGGTCTCGTCTGCACCCTCATGCAGGTAACCCTCCTTTCTTATTTTGAAGCAAATCCCAGATATTATTTAATCCACGATTATTTCAATATCTCTAAAAGATAAGGACTTTTTAAAAAACCTAGCTGCAGAGTCTTTTACTTTCTTAAATTTAGTCAAACCTGTTGAATCTGTCCTTTCACTTTTTTTTATGCTCTACTTACAAAAGAAGGCTTTTTCTGGAAAGCCAGATGGAGGCACTGGAGGAGGGGCAGAGTCCGCTTTGGCCCTGACCGGTTCGGAGTCTGAGCGGAGACCTGTCCGGTTTGCAGCCATTCTGGAGCCGGGGCAGTGGAAGGAGAGGAGGGTTTTTAAGCCCCACCCTCACCTGGCTTTTTGCTCGTACAGGCTTATTTGTCACCATGAAGCTACTCCACCCAGCCTTTCCCAGCTGCTTCCTGTTGACCCTGCTCAGCTTATGGACAACTGCTCCTGAGACTCGCGCTGTGTCCACGGCGACACCAGCCATCAGTGCGGCCTCGTTCCTGCAGGACCTCATGCATCGCTACGGGGAGGGAGACAGCCTCACCTTGCAGCAGCTGAAGACCCTGCTCAACCACCTGGATGTGGGGGTGGGCCGGGACAATGTGACCTGGCCCCTAGAGGGACCAAGGAACCTGTCCACGGTAAGGCTCGCAGCTCTGCTCAGCACTCTACCCTCTCAGTTCACAGTCCGGCTGTTCATAGGGCTGAGCTGCTTAGGGCAGACAGGGTCAGGGCGGGCAGGCCCTGATGACAGCAGAGAGGCCAGCTCTTCCCCTGTTGTTGGGTCAGCAAGCCTGAGTCTCCAGCAGCCAGGCCTGCTGTCCTCTGTGCGCATTGTGAAGCCATTACTGAAGGGCAGACAGGAAGTGAGGGTCCTCAGTCCTTCAGACCCTCCCCTGCAGCTGGGATCACTGCCATCACTTGGAGCTGCTGGTAAGCTGGAGATCCGAGGACCCTGAATGCTTCTAATAGGGTTTGTAGATGACAAAGCCCTTCATCCCCTCTCCCAGGTGAGCCTCCCAGCACCTCTAGGTACAGGTGGAAAATCTTCATTCTCTGGGACAGAACACTGAGGGTCCCACAGTGAGATCCTGGAGGGACCAGGACCAAGGCCCAGGGCTTTTGGCTCCTGGTTCTTGTTCTTTCTTTCTTATCATCTTGGCTCATTTGAATCTGAAGCTATTTGAGCAGCCAGCTCTAAATCAGCCAGCAATGGCTCTTTATCTCTGCTTCATTTGCTGTGCTGAGTATTGTGAGATGTAGGAAAAAGTATTCACATTTAGGGGGTTTACTGTCAAGATGGGAAACTCAACGAACCAGGAACAAAATTAGCTGACATGAAATGAAGCGGTAAGTGGTGTCGGTTGGACAGTCATTGTAGAATTCAGAAATGAGTCCAGGGAGATTTGTGGGGGAGGTATCCTGGAGCTTCCACTTGAAGGAGAGTGGAGCTGGGAGAGATCAGGGGCCCTCGTGGCCTGGGTGCAGAGCCCCACAGGGGTGTGGGGCGTTTCTTCATGAGTGAGGAGGCTGCCCTAGGGGCTGACGCAGCACCACAGCAGTGTCTGGGGGTCAGCAGAACCCTCAGCTTTGAAGGCCCAGAAGCTCCCTTGTCTGCACAATCCAGAAGACTGACTGTAGAGACAGATCCGCATAAATCCAAACTCAGATAAAGACTGACATGTATAAAGTATAATTAGAAGGAAAACAGCCATGTTTCATAGAATGGTGTGTGAGAGTCACTCACTGCTGCCTTCCAAGGGGACCGAGGGCTCATGTCCACTGGCCGGCCCACCTATGCTCCGTGGAAGCCAGTGCCCAGTAGCTCTGGAGAAGTATCTGGAATCTGCATTTTAGTATAATAGCTCCCTGGGCTACTGTGATGTGCAGCCAGATTTGCTTTGAAGCTGGATCTTCAGGTGTGCAGTAGCATCATGTTTTCTAGAAACCACATCCTGGTCGTAACGATTGTAATTCAGTTGCTCTGGGCAGCCACTTACAGCCGTTGTACGCCAGGTATGCATGAACCCAGCGCAATCTCTAAGATAGCTTTTTCAAGTTGAAGGACTACCTTGCTCTTACTGCTGGAGATTAGTTTTACAGAAATTCGGACAATTCTGTCTTCTTTTATTTTCCTTGGAAAGCTGAGTCTCTCACTGCCCAGGGCAAGGTATGGCTTCAGGCTCTCAGAGGCACTCTGCCCCTCATCTGTGTTTCAGTGCTTCAGCTCTGGAGCCCTCTTTGCTGCCCACAACCTCAGCGACCAGTCCCGGATCGGGAGGAGTGAGTTCCAGGACTTCTGCCCCACCATCCTCCAGCAGCTGGACTCCCGGGCCTGTGCCTCCGAGAATCAGGAGGATGAGGAGGATGAGCAGACGCAAGTGGGGGGGCCAAGCCCATTGGAAGGTGAGCTGGGGCTGCAAGGTCTGGTGTCCGTGCTTGTCTTCATGTGGCCCTTGGCCGATCGATAGTGCTGCTTGCTCAGTGTTTAACTGGTGACCAGGTTATCAACATCGGGAGGACGAGTTAAAGTCACAGTTACACCCGTGTCTTTGCACTACAACACTGGTTCAGTGCGTCGTCGGACAGGACAGTGTGGCTGCTGCATGTTCATTATTGGGCTCTTGCACCAGCCAGACTGGCAACCGCTTTTCGCAGCCACTTTTCCACTTTAGTTTTCATGAACCCCCGGGAGGCCAGTGCTTCGGTGTTTCAGTTTGGCCTTTCCGACCTCACAGGGCCTGTTGTCCACCCACTCCGTCCTTCTCCCCGCCACTCCTGGTCCTTCGCTCGGGCCGGCGAGGCACCGTGGTCTGTTAGTGCACTGGACCCCTTTGGGCCCGGAGCACCCTCCTGCAACACTGCGGTGTGGTGCTGTTGCCTGCACTGGCCGGCCACCTGGCACAGGCTGCCTGTGCTGTGCCTCACTGCCTCCTGATGTCCTCTTTAACTCCCAACCTGTCCTGTGTTCACCCGCCTCCATCCAAAACGGGAGCTTCTTCCAGACAGCAACTGTGCTGTATTTTTTTAGGCTTCTCCACAGTACCCAGCAGGAGACAGGCTCAAGAAATATTTACCGAGGGTTTGGTAGACCTCTCTGTGCCCCTGCCAGTGGAGCGCCCCGCCCTCGGTAACGGGGGCCCTCGTCTGTTCTTGTTCCTCCACAGTGTGGGGCTTTGGTTTCCTCAGTGTCTCAGTGATTAACCTGGCCTCTCTCCTGGGAGTCCTCGTCCTGCCGTGCACAGAGAAAGCGTTTTTCAGCCGTGTGCTCACGTACTTCATCGCCCTGTCCATCGGGACGCTGCTCTCTAACGCGCTCTTCCAGCTCATCCCAGAGGTGCAGTAGAACATACTTGCGCGGCCTCCTTCCGCGGGCGCCAGCTGAGCAGTCCCCACCCACCTCCGACCTCCACCCTGTTCTCTAGGTCCTCTGACAGTTGTGCCTGACAAATTGACTTCTCCCTCATCTCAGGGCACACCAATGACTTCTGACTCTGGATCTCAATGGCCTCTGCTCCTTCCTGGGGCACCAGGTTACCTCTGCCTCCTCAGGTGATGTCAGGTGCTAGGCCCTTGGCCTCTACCCTCCTGGCAGGGGCTCAGCCTTGCCGCCTTGGTGCCTTTCCTAGGCTCAGTTGGCAGGGCTTGAGAGGAAAGCTGTGGCCGACGGTCTCCATCCACGCCCCTGGCTCTCTGCGCCCCTCTGTGCTAAGGGGAGGCCTTCTCAGTGCTCGGGGGAGCCACCGAGAGATTACACACCTGGAATGAGGTGGCGGAAGGAAAAGAGGTTGCCAGCTGATAAGTAGAACTGGCCTCAAAGATGAGCGATCCTTTCTCTTTTCGAAGCAGGCCATAATTCATAGCAGAGCGAGCCGACCCTAGAAGACTTTCCACAAAAACAAACTAAATGACAAGAGTGAGATCAAGGAGAAGGGGGCGCTGCGCCCTTCCTGCCCCGCATCTTGACTTTCTCCTGATGGGACTGACTTCCTGGTGCCCTCACTTGACTATCTGGAAATGTTTGTTAATTTTGTTGTTTAAATGTGACCACTGAGGAGCTAAAAAAAATCAGACCCAAGTTGACAGTCTGCCACCTTTGTCAGGACAGGCGGTCAGTGATTATATGGGGGACCTCCTTTGGGGTGGTGGCAGCACCTGCCATAGGGAGCCTGTGTCGGCGGTCGCCCAGCCTTCCTCAGTCAGAGACTCTCAGCCAGCGGAGGTGCCCCGCACGGTGCCCAGGCCCTGCCTGCTCCCTCCCAGCAGTGGCAGAAGGAATCTAGTTTCAGATAAACATCCCCATGCTGTCTCAAATTCCCCCTGCACCTAGCAAGCATTCCTCGGGGGAGGCCTCATCTTGGGCTATTTTTTTCAGCTCCAAAAGTCAAATTCATTAATTTTTTTAATAATTAAGTTAAATGAAATACCTCGTTGCCTGTTGAATGGAAGTACAGTAATTGCTCACACTCCAGCCCTGTGGCTCACCAGTGAGAGCCTCTTCCAGACTCATTTTGTCCAGGCCGGAGTGTGTGACACTAGGGAATGGTAGAGGAAACCTTTGCTGTGCGGGGTGGTCTTGGAACTCTGTTCTCTGCGCTGGAGCCCTCTCAAAACAAAAGGACACAACCCCCTCCCTAAAAACAAACAAACAAACAAACCTTGAGAAGTTAAGAATCTGGATCTCAGGGGCCTCAGACCTGGCTCGTCCTCCACCACCCCACCTGCACTGTGTTGTATCTTGAGCACACACCAGACTAAGTGCGGGTGTTGGTGCAGGTGCCTGCCTACCTGGCACGGGGCAGGTACACAAAGCAAACACCGCAGCACAGCTATCAGTCTCTTTCCAGCTGCTCTTGTTTTCTGTTAAAGAGGGCCCTTGGGTCCAACGTCTGCTGTCTGTGGCAGATTCTGGATAGGCCTGTGCTCACCTTGGCTGTGTGACGAGGTGGCACCCGCCCTGCCAGTCATATCAGCTGGCAGGTGTACCTTGAGTCACCAAAGGCAGTGAGGGTAGGAGCCATAGAGTTCCAAGGCCATCTTGACTTCCTCTTCATTTCCTCTGAACTGATTGAAGGAAATTTCACTGGACTTGAATCACTAACAGATTTTCTATTTCTCTCTCCCTCCCTACTTGTCTCTCTGATTTTTCCTTTTTGTCACCCTTGTTAATATCCACCCCAACCTTCCTCATTGCCTCCCCACCCCCTCCACCTCCTTGCCCCTCGATGGTGGGTGCCGTGCTGTGGTGCGCTCGCCCTTCCCCCTGTCTTGGGTGGGGCTGGCTCTCCTCCGACGGCAGTGTGGGGATATGGTCTCCTCTGTGTGACCGTCATCTCCCTCTGCTCCCTCATGGGGGCCAGCGTGGTGCCCTTCATGAAGAAGACCTTTTACAAGAGGCTGCTGCTCTACTTCATAGCTCTGGCGATTGGCACCCTCTACTCCAACGCCCTCTTCCAGCTCATCCCCGAGGTATGGCAAGCCAGGGCTCCTCGCCTAGGAGCACCTCGTCTCCTCGGGACAGCGGGCACAGTGGGAGGACCCTCTGGGTCGGTGGAAGGCAGGAAGAGGAGACTCTTTCCTTAGGAAAGTGGTGCTAAGATAGGCAGAGCTAGGGGAGGTGGCAGAACGCAGCACTGAGAGCTGGGTTCAAATGCCAGCTCTCCCGTGGACAAGACCTGTGACCCGGGAGAGTCACTTCACCTCAATGTCTTCTGTTTCCTCATCATGTTAAATGGGGATGACAGTGGGCCCGACCCCACGAGGACGCCGTGAGGGTTGCGTGAGTAGTATTTGTGAGGTGCCCGGTGCCTAGGCAGTGCCGTCTGGCTGTTAGCGAGGTGCAGTGTAGGAAGATCACTTGCGGCCTCTGACTGAGGGCTTTTAGCCCACAACAAACAAACAGACATCTCCACAGAATCCGTGGGTCACGATAAAAAGATCCATCCTCAGTAGGGCGTTCTGAGGCAAAGGTAACCCAAATAGAACCGTCTGGCGTCATGTACATCGAAGGCACCTTTGTTCCTCGGCCCAGGTCAGTGAAAAAATCGTCCACAAAAGAGGAGGCAGTGCAGGCTTTGTGTCAGTTAGGCAGGCGCCCCGGAGAAGCTTCATCTGATTTGGTGGTGTCTCCCGGAGCCCGGCTAGTGCAGTGCAGCAAGCACGCGGCCCTGTCCGCCGGCGGTCCGACAGGCCTGGACAGAGCCGCGGTTGGAGCTCAAGGATGACGCCACAGGCTGCTTCTAACATTTTGTTTTCCTAGATGTGGTCCCGTGTTTTCGTAGTTGATCCTTAGATAAACTGTGAGACCAGGAGAACAAGTAGTGTTTTACGCATTGACGAGATAAAGGACCCTGACCTGGCCAAGAGCCCGCACCCGAGAGGCCAGGCTTACCATTCCTGAAGCCTGCTCTTGTCCCTGTCCCCCGCTGTGGCTTTGTGTGGAGTGCTCTGAGCTGCCTGGTTTCACTCCACTTTTCCCTAAGACGAGAGTCGACATGAATGTGTTGTTTCTGCTGTAGGACTTGCCCTTTGTGTCTCTTCGAAAACTAGACTAGTGGGTAGAGATTGCATTTTGTCCCTTAAAAGCACAAAGGAAAAGCACTAACCTTTTAGGCAGCCTGGAGTTCTTGGTTCTGATGATCACTTTTCTCTTGGACCTGTTCCTGAGGAGGCTGGAGTGCATTCCCTGAAGAGGGGTTTCCTGTCAGAAAGCTGAGCTGCAGGTCACTGGACCCTTCCCTAGGGCCCCGCCACCAGTCAGGAGCAGCCCTGGGAGAGGAGTTCTCCTGATTTCTGCTCCAGTCCACTCTGCAGGGGATTCTGTCCATCCCCTCCCCCATAATAAGTAGGGTTTCCAGAAGAACCTCAAGACAAACCTTCCACATTGACATGTGCAGTAACAGCGTCTGCTTTCTTGGCTTTGTGGTCACCGGGAGGTCTGTGGTCAGGAAGATGCCACAATTCTCGGTATTTAACTGGGGAATGGAGTTCCCATTTTAGAAAGTATAATTATACCGCCTCCCTTTGTGTTTACAGGCAGATCATGCAGGGACGGGAGACAGTGGTGCAAATAGGCACAAGTGCCTTCTCTTTAAGTGTGGCATTTGCTCGTAGCGTCTAGCAAATGGAGAAATGGAGACAGAGTCTTCATTAAAAGTAGAAAGCCATCTCCAGCTTTTCTTCCCAACAACACAATTCTGAAGACAATCTGTCTTTTGCATCAGAAACTAAGCGAGAGGGAACCTAGCAGGCCTGGTGGTGGGACATTTGGGAACCATTGGGAATTAGCGTTCGCGGAAAAGGAGACGGGAGAAGGCAGTTAGTCCCGTGCACACACACCCTTTCACACAGCCACGGAAGTGGCTGAGAGATGAGAGGGGACCAGTGGAGGCGGTTTATTTTCTTAAACTCATTTTCTTTTCCTGGGTCCACAGGCGTTTGGTTTCAACCCTCTGGAGGATTATTATGTCCCCAAGTCTGCAATGGTGTTTGGGGGTTTCTATCTTTTCTTTTTCACAGAGAAGATCTTGAAGATGCTCCTTAAGCAGAAAAATGAGGTGAGGCCCAGTCATTTTTAAAAGAGATGCTTCTGGGGAAAGCATCTGTCTCCGAAGTGCCTGTGTGTCGTGGTGGGCTCAGCTCAGTACTGCTGCAGTGGGCTCGGGAGGGCTAAAGCCAGATTTTGTAAGTCTACACCCCATTTCACCCCATGAGGGTAATAGCAGGGGCAAGGGCAGCCCAGAAACCAGACCTGGCCTGTGTGTCTTCTACCAGGCAGTAACGTATCCCCTCTGTTTTATTCCAAATGATTTCCTTAACATACTTTCATACCTAAGGAGGGGTATGGACATGCACTGTGTATGAAGTATGACCACAGAGAAATAAGGCTGATTATTATAGGATAGATCCAGGAAGATGCCTTTCGTGCATGCTACGTAGTCATTCCCCAAACAGTTGCTGAATTGAATATAATGAGCCGTTGCAAAGGAGGAGCTGTAAATATTTTGAGCAGTGCCGCCTCTCTGGAATGAGCGGGGACCCTGCGGTCACTGCTCTGGTCTCTCTCCTGTGCCAGGCCCTTGCATTCACCGTGGTTCAGTGCTAACAACTGTCCCCAGGGTTCCATGTCTGCCGCCTGCTGGCGTTGTCTCTGATGCTGGGGTTGGGGTCTCCCCAGAGTTCTGGCTCAGCAGATCTCAGGCAGCTGTATGGTTTGGGTGAGCATCGTGCTCACTGCTCCTTGTCCCTCCAGCATCATCATGGACATAGTCATTATGCCCCCGAGACACTTCCTTCCAAGAAGGACCAGGAGGAGGGGGTGACAGAGAAGCTGCAGAATGGGGACCTGGACCACATGATTCCTCAGCACTGTGGCAACGAGCTGGACGGCAAGGCCCCCGTGATGGACGAGAAAGTCATCGTGGGCTCGCTCTCTGTCCAGGTCAGTGGGCCATCTGCCGCTGGGTGGGGACCTTCAGGCAGTAGTGGTCTTGATGACTCAGGCCTCTCTTGAACTGGCTTCCTTGTAGGACCTGCAGGCCTCCCAAAGTGCCTGCTATTGGCTGAAAGGTGTCCGCTACTCCGATATTGGCACTCTAGCCTGGATGATCACCCTGAGTGATGGCCTCCACAATTTCATCGACGGCCTGGCCATCGGAGCCTCCTTCACCGTGTCCGTTTTCCAAGGCATTAGCACCTCGGTGGCCATTCTCTGTGAGGAGTTTCCACATGAGCTGGGTGAGTGCACATGGGCCCACCCCCGGGCCGCTCGGCTGCCTCATTATTGGCACCGGCACCCTTCATGTGGCTGACTCCTCTCCCCTTCAAAGTGCTTGTAATTCATTTATATGTTCTTTATGTGGTGTGAACCCTAACCACTAATTCTTAACAGTTGAATTCACAGTGGAAAGTTGGTCATTGAATGTGGTGGAGTGTTTTACAAGGATGTCTGTTTCCCTGTGGCACCCTATGCTATGGCTCAGTTTCCTCACTTCTCCATTGGGGGAGATAACAGTACCTGCCTCGTAGGTTTATCACGAAGGTGAACAGGGAAAGTAGTGAAAAGGACTCCCTACATGCCATACATTATTCTTCCAAGTGCCTAGTGCACGTTATTTCTAACATCCCATGACTCTCCCAAAGACTGAGATGCCTGTCAGAAGTCTGGTGGGTGGAAGAAGTCGATGAGCCAGAGGTTGTTGGGTGAGAGGCCCTTAGTTTTATCAGAGGGAGCGTAAAAACCCTGGACTTTGGAGGCTCGGAGACTCAAGGTCAAGTCCTGGGTTTGCCATTTATTGGTTTGTGACTGTGGGCAAATTACTTAACTTCCCTCAGTCTCAATTTTGTTTCCTAAAAATACCCTTCATTGTGGTTGTGAGGAGGGAAGCACCTTCTATTTCACCATCAATCAGAAGAGAAATGGGGCTGTGGCTAGTTGGCTGTTATTTTGTGTTATTGTCAGCTTCTCAGCTGGATGTACATGGCTGGCTTTGCCAGCAGAGATAAGCCTGTTCCCAGACACGAAGAGGGCTGACTTCATCTGGTCACTGCCATCTCCTGTCTGGGGCTTCCTGACTTTCACCCAGACTTTAGCCAGACCTGTAAGCAGTCTGCCCTCGTCATGTTCTCTGTCCTCACCCTCCCCTATCCTCCCCACCTCAGGAGACTTTGTCATCCTGCTTAACGCTGGCATGAGCCTCCAGCAAGCGCTGTTCTTCAACTTCCTTTCTGCCTGCTGCTGTTACGTGGGCCTGGCCTTTGGCATCCTGGCCGGCAGCCACTTCTCTGCCAACTGGATCTTTGCACTGGCTGGAGGGATGTTCTTGTACATTTCCCTGGCTGACATGGTAAGTCTGTCTTCCACAGTTTATACCACGGGAACACGACCAAACCGGACGGGGTTGCTGGAGTCCTTGAGTGGGAGGGCAGCCGAGGAGACATCAGTTAGCTGGGTTTTGATAACAGCTTTATGGAGGGGTCACTCACATACCACATTGTTCACCTGTTTAAGATGTACAATTCCATGCCTGTTAGAAGGACATTAGATTTTAGAGAATGAAAAGCTAATGTTTCTTTTAGCACATGTCCTTAAAGAAAATGATTACTAAACTCAACTCCAGGGTCCTTACTTAAAAACGTAAGTATTACAGGACAGATATTTATGGATCAGTGAAAAGCATGTCAGTACTCTGAATGTACACATTGTACCGTGTCCGCTAACATTTGGTGTAACCATTTAAGTAGACTTGAGTTTGCTAGTGAAATACCTGATTGGTCACATCTTTGGTATAACTGAACTTGTTTGTGGGCATGCCATTTTCTTTGGCATGTTCGCATGAATTATTTTCTGTAGTCTTTGAAGATAATATTTTTGACGAGATGATGAGAGCGGACCACCAGGATTGGCGACAGTGGGCCAGCCTAGATTCTAAGATTCTCTCCTGTCTTCTGGGACGCTCTCCCCTTGGCGAGGATTTTTGCAGTACTTGAATTGGCAGGTCTCGTTCTCACCTGCTCACCTGCGTTGCTGGCCGCAGCAGAGGCCTGGAGTCATAGCGCCACTCTCTGGCCCCTTACACAATTGCTCAGTTTCCCAAAGAGGGGACTGTAACATTTTGATGGCAGAAAGGTCTTTGCAGGCGTTTTTAAGGATCACAGTGAAGAGTTTACTTTTAGCCAGCATCTAAGCACACCCAGGAGTGTATATGCATGTATAGTACCTTGTTTTACCTTTATAGCTGCAAGGTGCAGTTGACCCTTGAACAACAGGATTTGAACTGAGCGGGTCCACGTGTACGTGGATTTTTTTCAGTAAAATCCTCTACTGCTTTCCGTCTGTGGTTGGGAATCCAGGGGTGCGGAGGGCCGACTGTGTGCATTGTTCTGAGCCATTCTACCTAGGGGACTTGAGCAGCCGTGAATTTTGGTACCCATGGTGCAGGGAGGCTATCCTGGAACCAATCCCCTGTGATACTGAGGGACAGCTAAGTTTGGGGGGTTGAGCTACATGCAGCTTTTCAACTGCATGAGGACAGTGCCCCTAACCACCACGTTGTTCAAGGGTCGGCTGCAGTGGTAACCTCCTTGGAGAAAGGCTGTTCCAGTTCTAGAAAGTACCGCTGTGAATTTTGTGTGTATATATTTCATATATATGTGTGTGTGTGTGTATATACACATATATATAATGTCACCCCAATAATATTAAGTATCACAGTAGTCACATGTTATGTATTCATTGTGTTACTATTACACTGTACATGTGAATGGAATAAATGTGAGAACAGGTGCTAGATATCCCATCTGCATGGCGCTGAGTTCTCCTGGGCTCACAAGGCTAGGAAAGGAGCTGCAGCGCTTTTGTTCTCTCTCCTTTCCCAGTTCCCTGAGATGAACGAAGTCTCCCAGGAGGATGAATGGAAGGGCAGCATGTTGGTCCCCTTTGTCATCCAGAACCTGGGCCTCTTGACTGGCTTCACCATCATGCTGCTTCTCACCATGTATTCAGGACAGATCCAGATCGGGTAGGGCCCTGCAGGAAGTGGACGTCGGCCCTCGGCTGTCTGCCCCCTGGCCCTCGGACTCAGCGTCCCCGAAGTGCCTTGGGAGAGGCGGTTCTGTTAAAAACTGGCACGGACTGGATTCCTGCACTTCGACGTCAGCTGTTTTTAAAATGCTCTGTCCTGGTAACAAGCTGCTCTGGTCACAGCCTCTAGGTCGTACCTCGCTCCTTTTCCTTTCCCTCCCTCTCAGAATGACTCTGGGACCTGAACGCAGCTTAGAAGACAAACCTATTTTTTTTTCTCTGGTTACCCTGGCCCCTTTCTCTTCAAACCATTGCTGGGAGATTTTGGATCTTTTGCCCCACAATGCAAAAATATAGGCAGCAGCCATAACCTGATTAGAAATAGCAGAGGCAAATCTATAGTTTGGGGCCCATGAATCTAACTGTGTATCCTGGACCTCAAGATGACCCATTTTTAAATGGATCATCTTCACCTATTTTTTTTTACAGAAAAGATACAGGAGACCCTTCCATTTTTTTCAGTCTGTTCAGTTGCCTGTTCTCTCAAGGAGAACTGAAAGTTGGAGCAGACAGAGGGTGGGAGAGGGTGGGTTGTCTTGAGTGAGAGGGGAAGTGGGGCCTGTATATGTCCTCGTCCTGATGGTCACCCGTGCCCACTAGGATGCTGATGTCAGCTTTGTGGCTGCACCTGGTGTTTCCTGGCCATCCAGGAGAGCTGGTGTGTCGGTTCAGTGGCCTGGACCCCCTCCCCCCGCCCCTTCTTTCAGAACAACACTAACAAGAGCGGAGGGCAGAGAGGGTTTCACTGTGTTTCCCTCCTCCCCTTCTCCACTCCCTCCTTCTGAGACTTCTTGGCTGCCTCCCTAGAAGCACATTCGGAGCACATGCACGATGCTGGTGTGAGAGGGGACACTGCGCACACTTATCTCCCCTGGCCAACACGCTGCTGCAAAGTGGCAGGTGGACCTGCAGAACTGGAGTGTGGCTTGTGCTCTCTTTGACAGTGGTACCAGGAAAGCAGTCAGTGCAGACACCATTTAGGATTTGCTAATTGCATGAATAAAAGTACGAATAATAGAACTCTGAGGTGTACGGTCCAGAACTCTGGTTGGGCTCTGCAGATGTGTGCAGAACAGGGGGCCTACTGATGACGCTGCGGGGGGTTTCGGTGGTACGATCTAGGTCACCCTTGCTCCCTCACCCCAGACAAGGAGGGGCGGCTCCTGTAGTGAATAGTAATTGCTCTGACTCCTCAGAAAGTGGGCGGATAGACTTGTCTGTGAGACTGTAGGCCAGCCTCAGGTGCCATGGAGCCCTCTCCTCAGAACTCGGGCTTCCGGGGAGCTAATCTCCAGGTTCACTAGGTGAATTGATTTATTATTATCATATTGATAATGTGAGATTCTTTAGCCACTTTGGGGAGTCCGTCTCTCCAGAAGCCTTTCTTTGTGGTGCCCACAGCCGCAGCCCAGGGGCTGTGTCCGCAAACTGCGTTGTGTGTGTGACTGACGAGTGCTGGTTCTTCGCCAGCCCTGCGAGCTTTTCCCTCCTTACCCAGAGACACTTTCCACTACTCAGTAATTAAAAGCAGCCTCTGTTTTGTTTTTTTCTTCTTGGAAAACATCCCTCAAACCAGGAATATTCTTGAAAAGAACATGGGCAGGAAAACTGCTGGTAATGCTTTGTAAGTTTTTCTCCTTCTCTTGCCTGTTGACTTGGGTAGATTTCAGAACGGGCTGAAGAAGGAAAACAATGATCAAGATTCTAGATTTAATACCAGGACTGTCTCCTGATAGGGTTATGGTCCAGTTTTACCAAAGAACCAACCCCTTGAATGTTGGAATCTAACTTTGTATTATGTTATCATTGTTATTGTTACTGATTCTGTGTCTTTTCTGTTTTATTTTCCTCAAATTGCATTCAGGAGCTATCAGAAAATAACACTCAATCTTTAGGGCTTGAGAAGATTGTGCTTCCCTTAATTCACATCGATGTATTAAATTTATAATTTTAGCATTCCCTATAGATCATTCCTTACAAATACAATTATTCTTGGAGTAAAATACTAAGTTAGGGTTAGTTGGTTTCTAGTCTTAGAGCTCAAAAATATAATCTTTAGCAAATTAAAAAATACAGTATGAAGCAGTAGGATGCTTTCCCTTTCCGTGAACATCTGTATGAAAAGCCTTCCTTTCAGAGACAGCTGCCTCAAAGGGAGACTCTCTGTCAACCGCCAGTGGTCCAGAGGCCAGTCCGGGCTGGAGCTGAGGAGGCGGGGAAACACTCAGTTCATGCAGCTGACTGTACGTGGCCATTGGCAACTGACTCGCCTCATGAGTTGAAAATGTGGTGATTTCTTTTGGACTTTTAAGTGTTGAGTTTGCTGGTTTAAAAGCATCCGCACGTTTTGGAAGTCAGGGGTTAGAGCATTTGAGGACTTTTGCATCTTCGACTCTTCTGTCCCCAGGTGGACCAGCTCCTATTAACAATCTCTAGGAGAGTCCGTGTCCCACACAGGAGCCCCGGGGCCAGGATCAGGGGTTCTGCTGCAGCTCCCAAAGGCCTTCTATGTCTAGTGTCACCTTGGGGCTCCTTCATTGATCCTTCCTCCAGGGTTTGAAAAAAGAAGGCTTCTCTGTTCAGGTTCCTAAGACCTGTTCTTAGTAACTCCACTTCCAAAGAGATGGTAGGACGCTGGAAGTATGCTTAAAAATAAAAAGTCTGATTTTTTGCAAGAGAGGTTTGGTTTTTATTGTTCATATTTCCTTTTTCAGTTCTGCAGTTCCATCACAGTATTTTTTAAATAACTCAGGAGTTAGGAGGATAAACTACAAAGGAAAATAACTTAAGTTATATGAACTTTAAATGTTTTATTTGTAAGATTCTATAAATAAAGCTATATTCTGTAACTGTTGAATCATAAGTGTGATCTTTTGCAATAATGTGGGTGCAGTGAAGCGTGTTAACACAAGGTGGCGGTGGTGCTCACTGCCTTAGAAGCTCTGTTTTATTGGTCCAGCTTATATTTGGAGAGATTTTAGGGGGAACCTTAAATATCATAACACTCACTTTAAGTGCTTAATTTATCTTTATGGGGCTTCACTAACTATGGTGTTTTCCTAAGAAGAGCTTTCTGTTGCACTTTCCCCTTGTTACAAACCCAAGGAAAAACTTGAGAAGGACATTTGGTTCATGTGAACCACCTCTTCTGTGTGTCTTACAGGCGAAAGCGTCGTAAGACTTTAAATTCTAATTTCTCTTTAATGATAGGACCAGGAATTTGCCTGTCACTAAAAATAAGCGGAAAGACAAAAGAATTAATGCAATCTTACTACTACATAGATTAGAGGTTCCCCAATGCCTGTTGCTCATTGCTTCCTTGAGTGGCTCATACTGGTCTTTTTAGATTGCATTAACTAGCTACTCTCTTAGACTACCGTCTGCTGTTCAAAATGGCATTCACTTCATCCTGTGGCACCTCCCTGCACACACCTCTTACTGGAATTGAGTTGTGATTGCCGTTGCCTTCACACACTGAGTTCCCCCTGGCTGAAACTGTAGCTGGTTTCCTTCTGTGGTTTCAGCACCTGCCACCCAGAAAGAATGAATGAAAAGACCAAATGAAGTGTCTGTAAGTCTGCATTGGTGAACATACTCCTCGTCCACTGCAGCAGTTCCTGTTGTGTCCTCCTGCCTTTGGTGTTGGTTTTGCTTATGTCCTGTTACCTGGTCATTCTTTATGTAGAAACAGAACTTTGAGAGAGGCACCTGTGGCCCATATAGAACAGAGCTCAGGGAAGTAAACAGGTCATTAAGAGGATTACAACTTTGTTCTCAGCCATGTCTTTGTAATACTCTTAACCAGCTAAGCCATTTAGGACATTTTCGGTGCAAGGGGAATGACCGATCTTGTTGCTTCTGCATGCCCGTCTTAACCATGCAGTGATGCTGAGATTTGATTTGCACAAACTCCATTTCAAGAAATAATAAAGGCACCGAATGTGGACAAGGATTTTTGAATTGTGGGAAAACGACATGCTCGTCTATCTTAAAAGATTTTTGTACTTTCAATGATCCGGTATGATATACCTAGACTTCTGAAGAAGGATAGGTTTGAATCCCAGGAGAAGTAAGTCCCTTTCATCCTTCAAGAATGAAATGAATTACATTCCATTTCAAGTACCAAAAATTGGTGGCTGGAAAAAATCCATAGGTCCTTGTCAGCCTTTAGCTAAGTGTGCTTAGAGCTGCCAGCCACAAATTCATGATTCCTTCCAATGTCACAGCCTCTTCTCCCCGGATGTCTATTCTGGGTTTATGTGGAAGGAATGTAGTTGACAGGAACTGCACTTCCTGTGTGACAGCAACCTTTGACCCTGGCAGTGGGTGGGGTTCTGAGATGTTCAGTCATGGTTAAGGAATAACCCAAAGCGTCCTCACTCTGGCAATCATAAGCCAAGAAGTGGCTCTTCCACCAGGCTCTGGGTTCTGCCTCCACCCCCAGCCGTGGTTTGCTTACAGATCTTTGGAACATGAAGCTTGCCTAAGAATAAATGTAGGCAATAATTCAGTTGTTTTTTTTCTAAAATAAATACACATATAATAGAAAGACAGCAGGAAATTCCTAGTGGAGGCCCCCACAAATCTTTTTGATGAAGTAATTCTAAATGTAAATAAATGCGCTTTTAAACTATATATCATCCTGCATTTGGTACTTTTGTTTCTTTCTGGGAGAACACATTTATTTAACATGGCAGGTAGAGTATTAATGGTCTCTGTTAGTGTATATGGGGTGGTAGGGAGACAATTAGAAGGGCTTCTGCCCTGGAGTAAGAGGCTGTTCTGGCTCCAGGCTGCAGTATGGGGAGCAGACTGAGGGGACAGGAGGTATGTAATGAGGGTAGCTCTTTACACACCCTTGGAACCACAGTCCAGGCTCACCCAGCCACAAAAGCAAGAATCAAAGAAGGTGTGACCCTGGGGTTGGGAGAGGTGGAACAGGAAGGCACCTGGTGCACCAACATTCACAGCCCACATGTAGTGAGGCCAGGTCTGGCTCACTTCCTGGCCAGACCCTCCCGTCCAGTCATCCCTGTGTCCTTCCCTCTATGAGCCCTGCAGGCCCTGTGCAGCTACTGGAGGCACAGTAGTGGTTCCCAGCATTGGCCACCATCACGTGGCCCTCCGAGGTCAGTTCCAGACCCTATGGGCCCTATACTGGCTCTGCAGATGTGTTGATGCAGGACAGGAAGGAGCCAAAGCTGTTGGGTACCTGGATGTGGCTGTTGTCCAGGTAAGCTACAGGATGTTCCCATTGGAGGCCACAACTACACCCATGGGGCAGCTGAACTGCCCATTGCCCTCACTATGGAAGCCAAACATGAAAGGAACTCTCCGCTGGCACCGTATACCTTCAATGAGTGGGCATGAAAATCTGTCATTACTATCTCATTCTTGTTCACAGCAACAGAATGGGGTGCAGCCATCCGTGGCCCCCACATCCCCCAATGTGGCCAACCAGCTTGTCATTGACTGGAAGGTAGACATATTGTCTTGTCAACCACAATGATATATCCATTTAGGTCTAGGGCCATTTCCTTAGGGCCCGTGAGACCACGTGCTTTAATCTTGGTCTTGAACTTGTCCTCTGGGAAAAGGATGGTGACCCAACAGTTGACATTGTCTGCCATGACAGTGTCTCCATTGGTGTCCACTGCCACACCTGTGGAGTGCTGCAGCTGCCCCATTGAGTGCCCTCGAATCCCAAAGCAGGACGTGAACTGGCCCTCATTGGAGAAAAGCTGGATACACTGGTTGCTGCTGTCTACCGCCGCAGTGCAGCCGCCGCTAGCTGCAGACCCACCTGTGAACTGGTGAGTTCACCCTTCCTCCCACAACTGCCAGTGTCTTCTCTATGGTTGTCCTTCCGTTTGCCACCCGCCACCCATGCTGTGCTTGAAGCTGGGGCTACATACCTCCACCTGGTGCATGTGGTGCCTGAGCAGCAGAGAGTGGACTCAAGGTAGCAGGATGCTGAGTGGGGGGCCAGCATGATGCGCAGCTACTTTTAAATGCATCAAAATTTAAGAATGATACCCGAGTCAGTTAGATGAAAATTGTTTTTACAAAATGTGATGTTAACCTTGTGGGATGTAAGGGAAGAAAAACAACTAATTCAATAAAGAAGACATGTTCCCCTTAAGATAAAGGATCAGGTCTTTAATTATAGATGCTGGTAACGGAGGGAAAAAGTCTCTTTGATCTCCTGTATCCTCCCAGAATGGGAGAGTCTTTCAAGGGGCATATTCCCTATGATTCTGGGGGTTAACACAGAGCTCACCTGAAGCCATGTCTAGTCATACCCGATAGACAAGGCCTTTGACAGTAAGTATGCTGCCAAATTCACACACTTCAGACATTTTGCAGTAATTCTCCAAGTAATGCCGTTCTCCCTGCCCCCTTTTTTTGAAAATTGCATGAGCAGGAGAGAGATTAAGTTCCGATTTTTCTTTTCTAGAACTGATTTTTTAAATAATTAAATTGCTTTTTCAGTATAGATGGTTCGATTATGTATCCTGACTAAAAGTATAGATAAAACCTAAACATTAGAGCTCTCAATGTTGTTTTCATTTGGTTTTAGGGTGTGTTTGTTTGTGCAAATCTATTTTTCTACTTAGGCTCTACTTAGGCTTTTAGAAAACTATTTTGCATTCCTTGGTTCATGCATTAAAATTTTGCTTGAAAACTGCCTTGATCCAGCCGATAGCAATATATATTTTTTTCCATTGGAAATTTTAAGGCAGCCTTATAAACAAGTTTAAATAAGAAAGTTCTTAGAGGCCCTGGCCAAGTGGCTCAGGTGGTTCGAGCATCGGCCTGATGCACCAAGGTTGAGGGTTCAGTCCCCAATCAGGGCACATACAAGAATCAACCAATGACTGCAGAAATATAGTGGAACAACAGATCAGTGTTTCTTTGCCACCCCCCTTTTCAAATCAATTAATAAAACTTTTTTAAAAAAAAAGAAAGTTCTTAGAAAAATGTTTCAGTCCGATGCGTTTGGAAGTAGATAAAGGTAAACAAGAATAAATGCAAATTTAGTAGCCCAGGGTTCTGGGTGAAAGGGCATACGGTCTTGAGTCCAAAAGAATGGATTTGGGTCTGATCCGCCACTGACTGGCTGAGTGAAGTCTGATAACAGGTTAACTTCTCTGTACCATAGTGTCTTTATCTGAGGCAGAAGTGACCCCTTCTATACCACCTGCCTCCATAAGTGTAGTGAGAACTTCCTGTGTGAGCAAGTGCTTTATAATTTGAAGCTCTATACCAGTGGTAATGAACATTTTGTTATTTGGATTCCTTTGAGAATCTGGAAAATATCTGCTTTCACCCCCCTCCCCCCCTGCAAAGTACTTATAGATATCCTCAAACCCTTCGTTTCATTTACAGCTGGGAGGGGTGGGGGGGAGTGATCTGAAACCGGTGCAGCTCTGGGTAAGAACCTCTGCTCCAGGCAAGAGTTAAGATGATCCTCATTCATTTAACAAATGATCGAGTTCCGACTTTGAGACAGGTACAGCACGGCAGTGACAGTGGTAAGAATGAGACAGACAAAGGGCTCCCTTTAAAAAGGAGTGAGGGCAGACACAAAGCAACAAGTACTACTCAGGCCGGTGAGGCGGAGAGCTGTGAGGGCGTGTATTGTCTGACAGCTGCGGCCTCTGCCCAGGTCAGGGGAGGCCTCTCTCAGGGGAAGCTGAGGCAGCTTTGCGAAGATCTAGGAGAATGATATTCCACACAACAGGCACTGCAAATGCACAGGGATGAGCTTGCTCTGTTTGAGGCCGGTCTCTACAAACTATAGCGCTCACGGTGTGAACAAGGCCGCTACGTCTGAACTATATCCCCGTACAGTTCATACCAAGTCATCAGGGAAGAGGTTTGAGCGGAGTTCAAAGTAGACAGGAGTCAGCCCACTTTCAAAGAAGGAGGAGACAGTTGAGGGTTTTCAATCCAAGAATGACAAAACGGACTTACGTTTGAAGTTTAGAAAGATCTGTTGTATGGAAAACGGCGTGTAGGGGGCGCAAGTTGACAGGATAAACTATGTGAGGAAAGGAGCCTCCTCCAGTACATTTTTGGTCCAAGTAACTCGATGAGTTCTAGTGCCCTTTACCTGTGGCATCTTACCTGTGGAATGCTGGAGCCTAGGAATGAGCACGGCATTAAATTCCATTCTCCTAGACTGTGCTGTATTATGTAACCAGTGATGACTACCCACTTTCTCCTGCTTTGTAATGATGCACACGAATGTGATCATCGGGGTGGGGGTGGCGGCGTTGGGGCTCCCCAGTCTTTGTTACAGTTCTTGTAGTAGTGGGTTTCCTAGGAAGGCCAAGGAGGGGATAGCACGCTCTTAAGAGGTTTATGCACTACTCCCCAAATGACCTGAATATCCACCTATAATATGTATTTATCAGTCAGCAGAACTTTATTAGCATTTCTTCCTTATGAGTGTCTAAATAGATTATTAATGTGATATCAGGCTCTTATTGGTAGAATGGTGCTTTGGGCCATGTTTTTCTGGTTACAACAAATACATATTTCAAAATCTGGATTTGCTCATTATTTTAGACCGTAAGACTGTGGGAGTACAGTGAGGTTCCCAGATCCTAAAAGATGGGGCTGCGTGCTTCATATGGCTAGCTAAACATCCTTAAACAGCATGCTTCTCTTGGCCCCTCACCTCAACCCTTCACCCTCCACCTACCCTATGCACCGGAACCTTCCAGGTCATCATACCAGCCACTGGAGTAGTGAGTCGAGGTGGTGTGAGTCAGGTGAGACCCTTCCACTGACACCGGTGTCCTCTGTGAAGACTGGGGTTGATGTGGCTACAGCCATCTCTTCCCTCTCCCTTCTGTCCGTTAACGTCTCTTACTTTGCGGGGAAAGACTCTGTATGTGTGTTGGCTGGGGTGGGGGGTCCATGCCAAGGTAATTTAATAAAAATTAAAGGCACTTATAGGGAAATAGGAGTAAAATATAGTAAGTGGTGTCCCTATAATATGTATGACCAATAAAAACAATTTTACTTAGTGCTTTTCATATACAGTTAGAGACTAGGTACTATAAAATACCTTTTGTTCTGTGTGACTATTTTAGAAATGCTCATTTTACTCTAGAAAATATTCTAAAGTTTATTTCCTGCATTTGACACAGAAGTTTAGTATTTAATGGCTTTGTGCAAATAGAAACTGAAGCCTAGTAGAAACTAGGGTCCCCTGTGCTTTTATTAAATTAAAAGCATTCATAATTATTTCTCAGAAGAGCTGGTCATTAATTAAGGTTTCTGAACTGCTTAGGGAGCTTCATAAGGAAATATACCAAGTCTCACAAGTCCTATTAGATGGAAACATAGATTTGAAGAAATGAGTAGAAATGCCCATTAAACATGAATGTAGGTAATTTCAAATATTTAGTCAATTCTGACCATTGCAGAAAGTAAAAGAAAGAGAATCAGATTCATCAACTAGATGACAATATGACTGTCCCTGGCCAGGTGATGGCGAGTGACACAGCTGAGTGAGACAGAACTCCCCAGGGTGTTGCTGGGGACTGTTAACAGGGCGACTAAAAATGTCCCCACCACCAGTAAAGTGAAGTCCTATTCATTAAAAAAAAAAATTGTTTGGGTAAGGAGCTTGATTAGAGTTTTCTTATTTTCATATTTTCACTGAGTAGCTCTAGATGTTTTGGTTTGATCAGAACTCAGTCAGAAAGTCCCCAAAATGAATGTTTAACACTTCTGGAAACAGGCCTGGACAACAGGCCTTTAAAAAAAAAAGCCTTTTCTTTATTTGCACCTAGTTATAAAGTAATACTTTCTCACTGTAGAAAAAGTGTAAAATACAGGTTTGATGGGCTCAAACACAGGTTTGAACTGCACGGGTCCACTTATCAACACATTTAAAAAAATACTCTAAATGTATTTTCTCTTATGATTTTCCTTTTTTCTTATGATTTTAGTAATATTTCTTCTCTCTAGCTTACTTCAGTGTGAGAATACAATCCATCTATAATACATAAAACACACACGATATCTGTTAATTGGCTGTTTATGCGGTCGGTAAGCCTTCCGGTCAACAAAGTAGTTAAGTTCGAGGAGCCAAAAGTTATACAAGAATTTTCGCCTGGTGCCCTTTCCTCTGCGTTGTTCAACAGTCAGCCGTAGTATGTACTCTTTTGTGCCTTGTTTTTTTGTCCACCCTAATGTGTTTGAGATTCATCCATATTGTTGCATGTATCAGTAGTTATTTCTCTTTTATTAGCTGAGCAGTATTCCATTATTTGGATAATTACTGTTGTTGGGTATGGTACCTAAGAGTAGAGTTACCTGGTCATAGAGTAGGTATATATTTAACTTTATAAGAAACTTCCAGCCCTAGCCAGGTCGTGCAGTTAGTTAGAATGTCGTCCTGATACACCGAGGTTTGCAGGTTCGGTCCCTAGTCAGGGCACATACAAGAAGCAACCAATGAATGCATAAGTAAGTGAAGCAATAAATTGAAGTTTCTCTCTCTCTCCTCCTCCCCTCTCTAAAAACAATACATTAAAAAAAAAACAACCTGCCAAACATTTTCCCAAAGTAGTTGTAGCACTTTACTCTCTCATAAGCCACAGGGGAAAGTTTCAGTTGCTCCCATCCTGGCCAGGGAGTGGTGTCGAGAATCTTTAATTTTAGCTACTCCACTAGGCTTGTGCAGTGGTAACTCAGTATGGTTTATTCTGCATTTTTCTGAGAACTAGTGATGTTGAGAATTTTTTCATTGGAGACACATCTTCTTTGATACTGCCAAATCACTTTCCAGAGGTTAGCTAATTTATAATTCTACCAACAGTGTTACTTTTAAAAATGTTTTCCAATTTGCTATGTGAAAAATAGCATCTTGTTTTAATTTACATTTTGTATTACTTATGAAGCTGAACATCTTAAAATGTTTAGTGTCTTATTTTTATTCTTTTATGAACTCTTTGTTCATGGCCTTGTCCATACTTTTATAATGCTTCCATTGAATAGTGAAGATCTTTACCCTGATATATGAGATGAAAATATTTTCCCAGTTTTGTGCCTTTTAATTGTGTTTATCTTTTTCAAGTAGTTAAACATAACTTTCTTTTGTAATTCCTTTCATTACTTTGAGCTTAGAAAGTCCTTATCGCAGTTCACTAGGTTGGTTTGGATTTGATAAATGCACGCATGGTGGGAGGGGTGTCAGCATCTATTGGCATCTATTAGCTCTTTATTTATTCATTTTTTTCCATGTAAGTTGTAAACCAGATTCATCTTATTTTGACATTATGCAGCGGCTCCAACTTGAAATACAAATAGTTGGTTGATTTTTCCACTACCATTACTGAATAATCCGTCTTCTCACATGGGTTTGCAATGTTTTTAAAAACTTTTTGTTTTTAGCTATCCTGTTTATGTTCTTTCAGATGAATTTTAGCATCTATGCTACAGGAGCCAATTTGTTTTTGATCTTTAGAGATTTGCTGTTTGATAGAGGTGTGGAGCTCTGATGAACTTCTTCAGGATATCTAAACAATTCTCTTGGGTGGAAGCCTGAAGTCAAGATCCAATAAAACAGAACCAGAATCTATTCGGCTCCTAACGTGGCCCTGCCTTGCTAGGGTTGCTATGAAGAGCCTGGGTTGAAACTCCGAGGCATAATTCTGATTCCACTATATATCGACCCAGTACATAAATCTGCATTAATGCAGATTCGGGCTTAACCCCCATAATCTTTTGGCCAGGAGCTGTCCAAAAGATTTTTTTTTGCGATGACAGAAACGTCTTATTTTACCCTGTCCACTGGCCATACGTAATTCTGGAGCACGTGAAATGTGGCTAGTGCACTTAAGGTACTGAAGACTTAAATTTAAATTTTTGTTTAATCTAAAAGTCCACACCCACATATTACTTCTTATTGGCCACCACAGGAACTGTTAACTTTGCTTTCCCTATAATTTGTATATACTTCCCTGGATCTTCGTTTCGGTATTTCATTATTAATGCTAAAATCAAAACACACTCGACTTTTGTCAGGCACTATAGTCGGTGAGGGAGGACAGTAGCAGTTAAGACAGTTTCTGTTGTAGGCTTACAATTTAAGGAAAGAAAAGGTCAGTCTTGAACCTCGAGATAAGCCCGATTAAGGCTCTCAGGAGGTACTTGCCCCTCGGGTTCCACAGTCGACATGAGCGGGGGACACGGACACTGTGCCAATGCGAACAAGGGGAAGAGCGAGTTGGCTTGTAGCCGAGGTGACACCCAGGACTTGAGAGGGGTCCGTTCTTTTCCCGGAGACACTGGCCAGGGGCTCCCCTGGAGACCGCAGGGCCACGGCGAGGGTCTTACGCAACCCACCCCCACTGCACTGGAACCAGGATGAACGCGGCGGTCCTTCCTGCCAGACTGACTGCTCTCAGCAGTGAAAGGATACTTTAGAGGCTTAAATGGGTTGCTGGAGGGGGCAGGATGAACTGTGGGAAGGAGCGGGGTCGCGTCGATAACGACTCCTACAGACAGCGGGCAGAAGATCCAGAGGAGAGGGCGGAGACCTGCAGTGGGGACGGAGTGGGAGAACACGGGCTCTCGGCAAGGTGACTCCGGGGTGACAAGGAGGCTCGCGGCCCGGTTCGCCCCAGCCGGGCCACAAGATGGCCGCTGCTCGGTTGGGACTTGCCGTGCAGGACCTCCGGGCTGGGGTTAGGTGCCACAGGCCCGGGCAGCGGCCCGCAGCCGAGCACTCAGCCGCAGGGAGCGCAGGCGGAGGGGAAGGGAAACAGTGCCGTTGGAAGCAGGAGAGGAAGGGAGCGCGCGTGCGCCGGGCGCGGCCGCGCAGGCCTAGGAAAGGGGTACAGCGGGGGGTCGCGACAGCCGGGGACCTGAGGTCTCGGGCAGCGCCGGCCGGAGCGACCGCGGGGCCGCGCACTGGGCCTCGGAGCGGCGGCGGCGCGCGGGCCGCTGGGAAGTTGGGAGAGCGCGGGGCGGGAGCGCGCGCGCGCACGCGGGGCGGGCCGCGAACAGCCGCGGCCGCCTGGGTTGCCTCTCTGTCTCTTCGCCTGTGCTCGCGACTCGGCTCCTCAGGAAGGAGCGGCCGGTGGGCCCGCGTCTTGTGCGCGGGGTTCGAGGCCGGGTCGCCTAGCCTGGGCCAGGCCGCGGCGGGTTGACTGGGCCCCGGAGCCGAGACCGCCGGGGACGCAGGCGGAGGCGCACGCTGGCGGTCTCCAGGAGCCGGGAGGAGGCCAAGAGGACCATGTCCGGGAGGAACCTCCACCTCTCCACCACCGAGCGCGTCGTCAAAGGTGCCAAGCGGGCTGGGCCTTCCTCGTCACCCCGCTGGGAAAGGGCTCTCGGCCGGGCAGTGGTTCGGGCAAGGAGGGAGGGGGCGCGGCAGGGCGGCGGGAGACCCGGGCTTTGCCGGTCCGGGAGGAGGACCTGGCCGGGGTGTGGGAGCGGGAGAGCGGGATCCCCACGGGGGCTGCCCCACCGGAGCCTCGGGCGTTTTCTGCAGCACCTAGACGCGCGGCTAGCTGGCCTGAGAGGCGGGGTGGGGATTTCTCCTCCATCATCCCCGAAGGGCCTGATCCCATCTCTTTACAAAGAAACCAAGCCTCTTTTTTAGCCTCTTACCCGGGGAAGCCGGCTAGGGGGATGTGGGGAGGGAGTGTTCCAAGTCAGAGCCTTCTGCCGCTCCCCTTCTTAGGATCCGATCAGCCCCCCTCCCCGCGCCCCCGCGCCCGGGACGTATACCTTGTACCTTGTGGCCCACTTTCTCCAGGTCGTCACGAGTCACTGCTGTTATTAAAGGAAATAAGGTGGTGAAATGAATACAAATAAACCCACTGTGTGGTGTTTGAAGGATTGACAGATCTCCCGACGCGATGTTGGTGTTTAATTTTGCTTCTGACCATAGAGACTCGGAGACTTCTCCGATTCAGATGTGCAACGTGAACGGCAGCGTGCCTTACTGATACTTGGGTTTTGTACCTAGTAGTCGTTTCTGCCCTTAAACTAAGAGCACCGGTTTCAACATACACACTGATTTATGTGCTGCTTCTGGTCCGCCCTGAGACTTCAGCACAGCTCCTCTGGGTTTTAACGATCCGTTTGAAAACGCGCTTTGTGAGCTCGTCTCTACCTGGACCAGCTGGGTTAGTGGCTGCTGGACGAAGGGATTAGCCGAAAGTGGAGAAAACTGTTAAAATGCTATCATTTTTTTTTCATTTTGATAAGTAGGAGGAGAAAGCACACTAAGGTTAGAGACAATACAACACCTTTTTAAAGTGGAAAAGCCTATGGAATGGTCAGTGAACGGGGAGAATTTTAGCGTTGACCTAAGTATTTTTCCCTCTACACATATTAAGCGTCATAAATATCGCTTGTCTGCACTGTGTAATTTTAGCGTGTAACTGAAGTTTTCCCCCTAAAAAGCCAGCATTTTAAGTGTTGATCCTAAATGTTGATTTTCTACACTATAATATTTAGTAAACATAATGGGATTTTTGAGATTATCTACTCAGCATTTGTCTGGTATCATTATGGATTGAAGTGAATTGTTCATATAACTGACAGCCCTTTAGCGGCTAAATTATTTTGGCCATTTTGATGTCCGTTTTTTATAACATATAACTCAGAGTATATAACTCTCTTAACATCAGAATATACTGTGCATAACCTTTTTTGCTAAATCAAGGTCATCATTACGTACATTAATTTCCCCCGGGTGCTGTTAGTGTGGCCGGTGCGTCCTGCTCTCGAAGGGTGCTGGCAGTTTCCTCCCGCCCTGGAGACTGCGCGCGGCCGCATCACTTCAGTGCAGTTGTCTGTCTTTAGTTCATCTCCTCCAGTTCTGTTTTCTGTCAAAATATGCCCTTCTAAACTGCCACTTCTAAACTGAAGTAAGCAGGAAACTAGATAAATCAGAGCTGCGTATCAAGTCAGAATAAATGGCATGTGAGTGAAGCTGAGCAGCGGACCTCAGACTTTCCTGAATCTCCAATTCTGATGGCCTTCGTAGCGTGTAACTTCCACCATAACGTGTCACAAGGCGTGAAGGAGATTTCAAAGTGAGCTGTTCAGACCCTAAAGTACAGAGGTAACACGCGAAAGGAAGTGCTGTGAAGAGGCAGTTGCGGGCTTGTTGCTAGGCCTGCTCACAGTTAAGGGAGCGCCTTCATAGTCTGTGTGATTCGAATTTGTTCTTTGGTGAAGATAAGTTACTGCAGGTTGTGTACTTGACAAGATTACTTTTATTTTATTTTTTTTTTATTTTTAGAAATGTGATTCCTGCCTTCACTCTGCTTGTGCTTAAAGATTTTATTTACTTTTAGAGAGAGGGGAAGAGAGGAAGAAGGGCAGAGAAACACCAGTGTGTGAGACAGACAAGATCCCTTGCCTCCCCAACTAGGGAGCTGGCCGGTAACCCAGGCATGTGGGCTGACTGGGAATCGAACCAGGGACCTTTCCGTTTGGAGGCTGTCACTCAATCCACCAAGCTACAGCAGCCAGGGCTAAAAGATTACTTTTAAATAAATGAAACATAAATGATTTCAGCCTCTTGGAATGTATGGATTTAACTTGTATATGAAAGCTTTAGCATAAGAACTTGACCACGGCAATTTTGGCTTCTTGGTGACTTATGTCACTTTTCTTTATGGATTTTCCAGAATTTGAAACCCCTGAAGTTTGTTCCAAGAAAGTAAGGAATCAGTTCATATATAGACCCATTGCATTACACAGGGCACTAAATCCTGATCTAATGTTATCTTGTCTGGCCAGAATTGTCTGCACTTATTCACAGCTGGAAGTCTTTTTCTGAGGTGACACCACACCCCAGTTGTTTTGGGTTCTGTCATTTCCTGTTAACTTAAGGTCTACTTAATTGTTTTGTTTGAGCAAATCTTAGAACTGAGAGTGGGTGGGTGGGAGTGATTTGTATGGTGTCCTTTAAACAGCTGCTGTCCTGAAATGAAGGACTGGACTAGACTGGTCTGGTCAGAAAACCTGTTGACTGCTGCTTTGGAGCTTACTTGTGATTTTGCCTTTAAAAAAAAACAACTGCCTTTTTGCTTCGATAATCTCATCTGCAAAATAGGGTTAATAATACTTTCTTTGTCAAGCTTTAGACAAGGTAATATTATGAAACATGAAAACAGTTAGATAACAGATCACTTACTGTGTAAGTGGTTAGTAGAGAAATTACTAACATTTGAAAAATACTAGAACTAGAATGTATGTGAAATTATAACATAAGTTAGAAAACTGTTCCCAGTCCGAGAAATACCTCCTCTTCAATATTACAGATCTGGTAGAATCCCACGGCTAACAGTGTGAATCGGCCCATACAATTCTGTCTGGTACTTCCCTGGCGTCTGATTTCTTCTCTAGCAGTTGAAGATGCATAGTTTATGTTTAAAAATATAACAATTCTTATGATTTCACTCGGTCATAAAATGTTTATAGAAAACCATCTGCAGTGCATGCCAACAGGTAGGTGCTCATTTATTTCTTCTTTGTTTTAAAAGTAACGTTTCTGTGAGCCTGTAGAACAGTCCATATACGCTGGGGCATCACTGCTGGCATCTGGAGTAGAAAACTAGAAACTCAAAAAGCTAACTATAAAAATCTTTCAGCTTGATCTTTTTTATTTTCTGGTTTCCTAGTTTCTTTTCCTGTGTGAAGGAATTTATTGTCTTTGACAGAAATTTTTAAAAATAAAAAAGGTTTGTTCCTTTGGGCTGAATCTTTTCAGAAGCAACAAGGAAGTGTCACTAGGAATTAGTACGTGACAGGTGTGGAGAACCCATTGTCTGAGTTCGTTATTTGGTGGTCGAATAGGGTTTAGCAGAAAAGTCAGACGTCTTTTCAGTAAGATGCTGACGCAGTGCTCTCATTCTCTCGGAATTTAAATAGAGTGTATATTCACAGAATGTACTGTCATTTGTAGCACACCTCGGAGGCCACCAGGGCCAGCTACATCCTGGCGCTGGGAAGAGGGGCTAAGGCTTTATAAAAGATTGTCAGAAGGCTGGTACGGACAGAAGGTGCTGTTGCTGCGAGCACACCTGGAACCTCATTTCAGTCTCTGGTATCTGTGCCGCCTTCATTTCTTCAGCTCTTATTCCCCTCTCCCGCTCTTCCATGTTATGAGAATGTACTTACCAAGGTTTAAAAAAAGTTTTCTTTTAAATATAAGCTTAACCCTGCAACTTACACGATTGGAAAGGCAGAAAGGGAAGAAAACAAAGGTTTCATATTTGTTTCCTCCAGAAACAACTGCTCTTAATACTTTATTAATATATATTTCTCTGTGCTGGTGTATTTTAAATTCAGAGGGAAATGGATCACATTTTTTAAAGCTATTATTATGCAAATATTTTCAGATTTTTAAACGTAAATATTGTAATTTTACCTAAATTCTTTCGTAATAGTTTCAGTAGTGTGAAAATGGTTTGAAAGCATTTATATTCATATGTTGGTTCTTTATATTTTCATTCATTTGATACAATACTAACCTAGAAGAAATAATTCAGGTATAAATGTTCAGTGTAAACAACTCATGTAGGGCGTATCTGTCGAATTTATCGACAGTATTTGTTTAAGTTGTGCTTAGTTTACTGTTTTAATTAACAAGCTGCCGAGCTGCTTGAACATGAGAAATCAATGCTATTTGAGATTCATACCTCTGAGTGGAAGTTCTAAACCTTAGAAAGGATGTCTTATCTTAAACAGTTATTTTTTGTGCAGGAATAAGGTTGTTCTTTCCTGCTTGTATGCTAGTGGTTGTGATTCAGGCCTTATTTATATCAGACGTTTGGTCATAAAGCTTTCTTCCATAAAGTAACATATTATTTATCACATTTCACTATAAAGTTAAAAAATGAGATCATTTGAGAGAAAAATTCTAAGGACTCATTACTTAAAGTGAACATAAAGAATTAATTAAAACCCTTTTCCTAAGTTGTATTTGGTAATAGAAATAGAATATCTTTCCATTAAAGTGACATTTTGGAGAAAAGCTAATTTTTAGACATGTCTATGAGAGATAAACTTCGCTAATTCTGTTATTTGTGGTCATTTTGGGGCTCTGCTGCTACTTAATAGCTAAAGGACTAATGGAAATAATGGGGTGTCTTTTTAATAATTATCATCCTTTGGTGAAGTCGTCAATAGAATATAACACTCCTTTAAGAAGTTTTCATGTTAAATTTTAGCTGCATTTTAAATTGCAAAAGTGAGGTCTAAAAATCTCAGCCCAATGAAAGTGATATCTGACTTAGTTATCTTTATAATCTACCTAATTATTCAGATACACGCAGAGAGAACTTTTAGTTCCGCCTATTCAATTTCATTTTGTTGGCAAACTAGATTTTTAATCACAAAACCTTTTAGTTTCTTGAGTCTTTATTATTGGGGGAAGGTCTAATGTGGTAGGTAACTAGGATCTCTAGAGTGCGTGACAGAAAGGTGTGCTGTATCAGCTGGCCACGGCCATGTGTGTTTCTGATGATCATTATTGCATTTGTTGAATGCTGACAGTTCATGATGATTTTGTGCGCTGTCTGGACAATGTCAGCCCACAGACTGAACACTGGAGATTATCTAAGACTTCACTCAAGAATTACCTATGTAATCCTTGCTAAAAGTGCTTAACCTGAATGTAGTTACAGTAAACAATCAAGCAAATCCAATTTCAGACAAATCCAGTTTGTGGGACTTTCCACAAGACAACTGGTCTGAACTCTTCAAAAATGTCGAAGTGATGACAAAAAAGGTGGGAGACTGTTCTAGATGAAAGAAGATGGAAGATAAATGGCAATCACGTGTAGTGCCACACCTTGATTGGGGAAACAAAAAGCTGTCAAGGACACTTGGGGACAACTGGGAAAATTTGAATATGGGATATATATTAGATATGTCAGTGTTAAAAGTCTTGGGTGCAGTAATAAGGTATTGTGGTTATAAAGGGGAATGTCCTTATTCTTAGGCAATATCTGATGAAGTATTTAGGTTGAAATGTCATGCCTGCAACCTGCTCTCAAATGGTTCAGAAAAAAGATTATGTATTTGTCAAGAGAGAAAGTAGAAGTGGCAGAATGTTTACCATGGTGGATATATAAAGAGAAAATTGGTGTTCATTTTACTATTCTTTCACTTTTCTGTAGGACTTTAGTTTTTCAAACTGTAACGTTGGGGGGTAAGTACAACTAAGAAGTGCCTCCAAACAGCTAGTCTTGGGAAAGGCTGCCGTCATATCTGAGGGCTCAGACTGTCTCGGTGGGGAGGACTGGAAAGAAGGCTGAGTTTGAAGTGTTAAAGCACGTCACAGCCGGTGTAAAGTGGAGGCGCCTGGTCTGGCGGAAAAGGAGTGCAGCTCCTCTCTCAGCTCCGTGGTGGGGCTTGGACAAACAGGCAGAAGGAAGGGTGGCGAGGCAAAGCGCACTCGCTGAAGAGCAGAGGTGAAATGAAGAACAGGAGGAAAAAGAGGATCCTGGAAACTGCTAGAGCAGCTGACTGTGATTCCATGAAGGGGACAGCAAGATTATTTGGTTGGCTGTGCGGCAAAAAACAACAGCAAACAATCAACTAAAGCTTAGCCAGGTTATACATGTGGTCCAAAATTATAGAAAATTCAAACATTACACAAATAGATACCGTAGAAAGGAAGACACTTTTCCTTTTATTGGAGACATTGAAGTAAAAAAGGTGGTAGAGGGATAAAATAAATAAATATTAAAAAGCACTAATAAGAAGAGATAGGAAGGATTTTCTAAGTGTATTTCCCATTTCTGTTAGTCATACCACGAACCCATCTGGCCACTGGCTCAGACGACAAGCCTGGGGGTCAGGCCAGACTCTTCCCTATCCCTTCCACCTCTCACGCAGTTCCCAGACTCATTCTGTGGACTTTCGTTTCCTGCACAACCTTCTGCTTCATCTCCGTGTCTCACTTCTCGCTTACACTATTGCAGTGGCGTCTTGCTGGGTGTGTTTAGTCTCCACACCGCCGTGGTGATCTGCGGGCAATGCGAAGGATCATTCTTGTGCTGGAAATCCTCCGTGAGCTCTTCCTGCCGGTAGGGCAGACTCTGACTTTGTTGATGTGCAGCGTCCTTTGTGCCAAACCTCTAACCTTGTACAGTTGTCCCCCCTATCCACAGGGGGTCTGTTCCAGGTCCTCCAGTAGATGCCTGAAACCATGGATAGTACCAAGCCCTGTATGTACTGTTTTTTCCTGTATGTACGTACCTGTGATAAAGTCTAATTTACAAATTAGGCACAGTGAAAGGATTGACAATAATTAATAATGAAATAGAGCCCTGGCCAGCATGGCTCAGTTGGTGGGTGCTCTTCTGCAAAGTGAAAGCTTGCCAGTTCGATTCCTGGTGAGGGCACATGCCTGGGTTGTGGGCCGTCTCCAGTTGGGGCGCGTGTGAGAGGCAGCCGCTGGATGTTTTCTCTCTCTCTCTGTCTTTCTCCCTTCCCCTCCCTCTAAAAACTAATAAAATCTTTAAAAATAATAAAACAACAATTATATAATATACCATAATAAAAGTGAATGTGGTCTCTCTTTCCCTTGCCAGTGATTTTTATGCTTTTCAGTCCAAACCCATTACAGAATCTGTGTAACCATCGCCTACTTGCAGTGAATGACGGTGTCGCTTGTTTCAGGGCATCCCTTGCTGAAATCTCTGTCTAGCCACCATGCTTTTTTTGTGCAACACAATGCCGTCATTTGGAACACATCTTCTGTTCAGTTCTTCCACCGCACTTTTAATTCCTTTTCCATCTTAGCTAGGCGCTCACCATGTATTGCGGCCATGGTTTTGAAGGTTGAGGTGCTGCAGCAAAACTAGCACAAACTTGTTTTTCATTCACAATTTCGTGGATAGAAGATTTGTCCTTACTGTAGATCTGAGCAACCTCAGCATACGGTTTTTTTATTAGGTGGAGAACCTCACCTTTTCACTTACAGGAAGACCTGTGGCTTGTCTTTGGCATCATCTGAATCGTCACTCTTGCACTTCGGGGTCGTTGTTAAGTAAAATAAGGGTGAGTTGAACACAGTGGATCTCATGACCAAGACGGCTACTAGGTGACTAATGGATGTGAACGTCTCCTCTGTGGAGATGCTGGGCAGAGGGCAGATTCACATCCCCCGTGGGACCGAATGGGACAGCGCGAGCTTGCATCACGCTGCTCAGAATGGCGCACAATTTAAAACTGATGAATTGTTCTTTTCCAGAACTTTTCACTTAAAATTTTTGGACCGTGGTTGACCACAGGTAACTGAAACCTATGAAAGTGAAAACGTAGATGGAGGGGGGCTGCTGTATGACTTTCTCTTCCTTATTTTCATACCTCTATTCCCAAACCTGCTTCACTACTACCTGTATTTCCCCGCAATGCCTTGTTGTTTTATGTGTGTGAATGGCCCTGTGCATTCCTTCTGTGTAGAAGCTTGTCACCCAAGATAAAGGCTAGCCCCTA